>OY986043.1:44197559-44276622 GCA_963920215.1 Nineta flava | reverse complement strand
GGTTCAAAACTACTTTCTGCATGGCCTTACTAAGAGATGGCAGCAAGCTTAGTGTAAAACTTAGTTAGACTAATGAGGCATCTTACTTATTGTGACTTGGTTTTAGCGCACAATTAGTAAAGTAGCCCGCTGTTGTCGCGCAGTGGAAGTGTAATGGCTTGAGAGTGTCGTCGATGGGGTCATCTGATACCGAAACACTCTAAATTAAATTTAAATAACAAAAAAAAATTTAATGTGATTAAAAAAAAAATCAAGCAAAAAAAAAAAATGTGTGTGCCTCTCTGTCCGGGTGACGATCTGTAGCTCAATTTTGATGTAATGTCTGAAGAGCGCCTCTATTCTTTTGAACGCGAACTATAGGTGTCATCGGTAAATCTATTTTTTTTGTTTATTTAGTTTGTGATTTCTTTAAAAGTTAATGTGTTGGGATTAAATTGATTATTGGGATTAAAGTGATTAAATTATTATTTTTTGTTAACATATTTTAGGACGTTCAGTTCGATTTTGTTCACATTCCTCGAACTAAGCGTCACCTTTATTATTTAAAAAAAAAACTTTACATGTGTTTTTATTCTTTGTATATAAAAAAAATAGGGTTAAGTTTACTAATGCGCTGAATTACCAAAACTTTCCAAGTGCTTTTAGAAAATACCGACTGGATTCATGCCGTTTTCGGCAGATTAGCAGTGATAATCCTTCACTAAAAGCTATGTGATCCCAACATCGATGAAGAATCGACAAACTATCCTGATATAAAGTTAAAAGAAACTAAATCTATCGTAACAGCTAAGTATAAAATGTTAATTATTAAAAGTGTTCTCACACTTAACTAATATTTTAAATGTTTTTTTTTGTTTTATGAACCTCAACTTATTGGACGTTCCCGGGTGGAGTAATGAACACTACTGAAATTAAGTTTTAGATGAGTTATATTACCTTCGACGTGACGGATTCTTTTCGAAGGCACCCCCTACAACAAATGATTCGATTATCCAATATATCAAAATAAATGATGAAAATGTGCAGCCGAAATATAGACGATTTAGTTGTTGGGGCAGTAACTGTGGGTGTGTGTATATATTTTTAAATCCAATTATCATTCAAATCCACCATCAATCGATCCGTGGAAAAATTTGCCACGAGGTGATTTGTTCACGTAGCAACTCGTTGATGTATTTTTTTGTTCTCCTTTTAAATTATATGTATTAATTTTTTTTTTAGAGGTGTTATCACCATGAATGTTGGCAAAGTAATGATTTTTTGGCGAGCACGGACTTACGACCAAAACACAAATATGGCGTATGTAATGTTGGATCATGCATGGTGTCGTCACCGAAATTTTTGGCGGGAATATCATGTTTACGTATTGTTTTGTTTTTCATAAATCGAATCATTTGTGCGGCGATATAATTCATTGGTATATATATTTAACACTATTATTTTATAAGGTTCGTTTTAACTTATGAATTCTGACTTTTTTTTTTCTAACTTTTTTTTTAAATAATTTTCCACCCGGGGTCAACGGTGCAATATAAATCTTATTTTCTTCACACTCACTTTTATTATAAAATTAAAATTAAAAACCCAAATGTGACGAAACGCCACACTAAAAAGGTTCTATTTTTTGCTTTTCAGTTACTTTCTTCTTTTGTCGGTTCTATTTTTTGTTAAAAAGTTTTTATAGTAATATCATTTAATTATAATACGTATATTGTAATGCAATTTGCTTTGTTGTAATTATATGGTTTTATGACACATTGATCGGTTTTCATACCTATTATCCATATATCGGTATTTTAATTAACCATGAATCATTTTGTGACGTATAATGGTGCTTTCAATGATTTCAATACGGAGGTGGTTGACTACTACTTGCATTCGTCAATAATTTTTTCATTCTGTTCAAGGTCCGAAATAATTTCTTACTCTTAAATTGTAATGAATCTATCGGCTTTTTCGTGTTATGAAAGGAAAGTCTCCAGAAATTTGTTTTTTACTATGCAAAAATACTAATTTTTGCCGAATTTTCTACGTTCTTTGAGTAGAAACGATATGGTAGTTTTCTAGTCTTAATTTTGGTACTTTAACACATTTTGCATAAAAAGCTTACTATGAAAGTTAAAAGCTAAAAACAAACAAAAAACTATGGTTTTCAGTGAGTTTTTTAGAAAAAAAATATTGGAATATATATTCATATTTCATTATATTTGATTCTATTATTGTTTACTTATTTGCGACATCAGCAAAATAATTACAGTAAACAAATGACGGTAAGTAAACTCATATAATTAATATACCAATTATTTAAGATGTGATATATAGGTTGTATGGTCTATTTTGACTTTACACGAAAAAATCTACGATTCTTATTACGATATCTCTATCGGTCTTCCAAGATAAAAAAATAAATAAAAATTTTGTTTTTTCAAGAATTCTAAAGAAAAAACAAAATCAAATAAATCTTTGATAGTGGGTCTCATTATTTAAGTGGATGTTAATTTATCCAATCAAACTTAATGAGCACGATCCAATTAATTTTCAAACATATTTTTAACCAAATAATAATTTTTTTTGTTCTTACCTCGATAAACTACTGCATTCAAAAGACATTTCATTATAGAATGGAATAGAATAAGTATATTTTGTCATCATAAATTTTAGTACAATACATCTTAAAACTATAGTCTATGCATTACCTATAATATATCATCTTATTAAATTATATATCAAGAATATACAATCATTTTAACATCGTTTGGAAATTAAGTTTAGTGTCTTTTTAAGTTTAAGTCTAATTAAGTTTTGAAAAAACTTTACCTAAGATGGATGAATAAGCCATCCCTACAAACAAAGCTTAAATTGAAAGACAGACATTTCATTAAAGTGGAGCTTTGTATTTATGCTAAGACGCATATAAAGCTTCACCAATTAGAATTTACCACGTTTTTTAAAATTTATTTAACGCGGCAAGTTTTAAAATATTTGAATCAACTGACTAAAAAGACTTGCCGCGTATATACAATTTTAAAAACAAACTAAGAGAAAACTTACGAAATAAATTTCCACCAAATTTTTTTTACATTTAATCTCTTTAATGGGATATCATAAATTTTTAAGGAGCAAATATTATATGAAGTCTAGAGCTATTTACTTTGTAAATAGGTTGGCTCTTTAATGGGATGCCATCACTTTTTAAGGAGCAACTATTATATGATGTCTAAAGCTATTTACTTTGTAAATAGCGCGGTCCGTTCTCCCATATCATCATTTTTTAAGAAGAAACTAATAAATTAAGGATGTCCCCGAAATTCGGCCCATTCTTACATTCATAATTTTGATCAGATATCACTTCTTTTTGAAAGGCATAAATATAAGAAGCTGAAGGCTTCGCAAACAACGCTACGCGTTTTGTTACGCTATGCGTTACCTTACGCTTCGTGATATTAAACTCTTTTTCTTTTTAAATAGATTCACATATACAAAGGAGACCGCTTCGTGTTATATAACGTCAACTCACTCTGCTTGCTAGGGGCTTCCACCCTCTCTAAAAAACCGCACCCTTCTAGCATGTCAAGAAACGTAGTTTTAAGTGTTTTCCCATTTTTGGGGATGTTGTGTTAGGGAAATTAACTTTTAAAGATTTCAAGGTATTCTGAATAGAACGCAAAAAACCGCATTCTTCTAGCATGTCTAGAAAGGTAATTTTTGTTGTTTTCCCCTTTTTTGGGAAGCTGTTTTGGGAAAATTGAAATTTTCCGATTTTTCATGTAGATTTCAAATTATTCCACGTCAAATTAAAAAAGTTACATCCTTCTGAAACATCTGCAAGTGGCTTAATTTTAAGCAATTTAATGTTATGTTTGGTTTTTCCCATTTTTGTGGAGGTTTCGTTGGGAAAATGAGAGTTTTCCAATTTTTATTATATGATTTAAGTAATTTCGCGTTGCTGAAAAATACCGCATCCTACTAGCGTATCTAAAAGTGGGTTAGATTTTTTTAAACAAAATTGTGTACATATATTAACGACAAAATTTTCTTGAAAAAAATACAAAATTTTGCAAAAGTGGCCCAGCTATGAAACTAAATATTTAGGTTCTCTGGGATGTAAGTGGTGATTTGTAGGGAATTGTTTTGCTTATTTTTTCAATAAAACACACCGTTTCGGAGTTATTTAACTTTTTAAGTAAAATTTCTCGTTAATTCAGCAAGTCTTAAAACTCATAGCAAAAACATAGCTTAAGAGTTTTGTTATTCAGATGTCGTATATATGTTCTATGGACTATGTTGACTTAACGCCTAAATTTTCATTTGTTTTCCCGATATCTCTATTGGATTACAAGATATTTCAATTTGTAGGTTCTGTCAAAAATTTCATTTTTTTCACGAATAATGCTTTTAAGAATGTTTGTTTTCTGAAAACTTATTATTTAAATCAATGTAGTCCTATTAATTAAATCTGAGTAATGGATGATAATTTTTATTCGAATTGTTGTTCAACGGAGATCACATATTCGATTTGCTAAAACTCCTAAGAAATGTAAAACTTTCATATAGAAAACTCTATAATTAGTTAAATAAAGGTAATTTTTGGTGTTTTTCCCATTGTCAGAGTTGCTCCGTTTGGAAAATATAAGTTTTCTTATTTTTCATATAAATTCCAAATAAATCCGAGTTGAATGCAAAAAAAATGTATCCGTCTAGCATATCTTGAAATGTGTCATCTTTGTAAACAAAATCTTTTTATATCTTTATTTTGAAGTTACGTTGAAAAAAATTATAACAATCAAAGAATCAACTTTTGGAACATTAACAAATAATGATTATTGAATTAAAGAGTAAACTCTTATATACCATAAGTATATATATATATATATATATATATATATATATATATATATATATATATATATATATATATATATATATATATATAGTTATAGAGTCTAGTATGACACCCAATACTAAATAATAAAACTCGTGTACATGTGGATCAGCATTTCCTGTCAAACATCGATCAAAGTGACCAAATTTATTGCAAAAACACTTACTAATCCAAAATTATTGTATATAAACCGAACATTTTGTTTGATTGACCACTCATTACTTTCTTGTACATAATCGCTATTAGTTAACGTTTTGACAATTATTTTAAACTTCGTTGTATTAATTAATATTTTTTGTAATAATTAATGTTTTTAACAATTAAATATTAGTAACAATTAATATTTCAAATAAATAAATTTTTTTTTAAACATAAACTTCTACCAAGTTTATAACAGGCACAGCCGCTAGGATTAGTAGGGAAATACCGTACGAATTAGCGTCCATTGTAAAACTTTATCGTTAACATTAGAATCAGTGTTGCTTAGTATTACGAGTATCTTTCAAGATTTTGGGACGATCCTACGAACCGAACAAATTTGTTATACACTCGACGAACTGAAAAATTTTGTAAAATAATCTGGAAAATTTATTGGAAAATTTTCGAAAATTATCTGGAAATTTACTGGAAATTATTATGGAAAAAAAATTTGGAAATTGGTAACGGCAACATATTAACTCAAGTCAACACATTTTAACACGAAACTAACAAAGGCATATTGTAATTTTCGACTCACATTCCATACCCAGATCACCATATCCTATTAGAAGAAATATTAATCCGACCAAAAACATAAATGTAAGAAAGGGCCCAGGTTTTGGGAAAATCCTTAATGTAATAGTTCCTTCTTTAAATAAAAAGAAGCTCTTCTTAAATGGCTCTAGACTTCATATATTAATAGTTGCTTCTTAAAAAGTGTTGATATGGGAGAAAGGACCGAGCTATTTACAAAGTAAATAGTTCTAGACTTCATATAATAGTTGCTTCTTAAAAAGTGATGATTGGAAGAAAGGACCGAGCTATTTACAAGGTAAATAGCTCGGTTAACTATTTACTAAAAAAATTAATGAGAGATAAATTGATTAAATGCAAGAAAAAAGTTTCCCTTAGTATGTTTTTAAAATTTTATAACGCGGCGTTATGTTTAAGCGTAAAAGTTTTAGAATATTTGAAATCATCAGAAAAAATTACTTGCCGCGTTATAAAATTTTAATAACATACTAAGGGAAAATTTACGAAATAAATTTCAACCAAATTTTTTCTTACATTTAATCAATTTACCCCTCATAAATTTTTTTAGTAAATAGTTTACCGAGCTATTTACTTTGTAAATAGCTCGGCCCGTTCTTCCACATCATCACTTTTTAAGAAGCAACTATTATATGAAGTCTAGAACTATTTACTTTGTAAATAGCTCGGTACGTTCTCCCATATCATCACTTTTTAAGAAGCAACTATTAATATATGAAGACTTTGTATCTACAACATTAATTTTTATGAATTTTTCAATTTCTCGAACATTAAGGGAGTTATGTAAAATTTTGTGTGTACCCCTCCCTCTAAACCCCACTTTCCCCTTGTTCGATTTTACCCATTAACGAACTTGACCTTTTGAACACCAAAAGCACCTCAAATACCAAATTTCATTCCGATGAAATCAAATCTGTGAACACATATTAGTTAATAATAACTATTTATGTTTTCTACATGGTAGTTTACTGATTATATAGTCTTAAATATTTCAACCAATCAGAAAGCAGTCACAAAAATATCAACGAATCAAACGCATATATTGTTTATAATGTAAATTTAATTAAAATGAAAATTGTAAACATTTCCTTTTTTCCGATACAAATTTCCAGTTTTCGCAATTTTCCCGTTGGTTTGGGTACTACATCTACCCGTATGCCAAATATCAACTTAACAGGATATCTGGAAGTAGCGTAGAATTTTGACATACACGATGATATACACGTTTTTTTAAGGCGTAACCGAATTTTGCGTTTTTGAAGTGAAATAACTTTTTAACGGTTAATTCGTTAACGATCATTAAAAAAACCGGTTTCTTGTAATTCCGGAAAGTATCGATAATTCGAAATATCAACACTGTAGCTCTTTTTGTTCAGAAGATATTTTGGGGTCAAATCATGTTCTAATATTTCCTGTAGTAATAGCACTGTAGTGAGAAGTCCAAATGTGTCCCTTAAACTCGGCCTTGCGCACTACCGTGCTCTAGATAAATCTGAAAGAAATGACGGTTTATCGTTTCTAAATAGAAATAACACGTGTGAGGGCATATCGGACAGCGAAGGTAATAATAGTAGTAATAAGTAATCTTATTTAGTAAATAATATAAAAATGAGTCCACCAGAATCTATTATTCAATCAATTCCATCCATAGAAACAGTTTTCAAACATTTTCAAATTCCCGACGTAATAAAAACTATTAATCTATTTGACGGAAATAAAAATAATTAATATAACTTTATAGATAGTGTAGATGTAGTTGTTAATCTACTATTTAAATTAGTGGATGAAAATATCAAAAACATATATTGCAATGAAATTAGGAAAAATGTTATAGGACAAGCAAACGACGTACTAAACCAGTACGGCAAGATTAGGGATTGGGATACAATTAAACCAACTCTCATATCACACTATACAGACAAGAGGGACGAATTTGGTTTGATGCGTGACTTATATTCATTACAACAAGATAATCAACCAGCCGAACTATTCTTTATTAAGTTAATATAATTTTAGCTGGCCTCATTAATAATGTTTCTCTTCAACCTGGAGACGAAGCATCTAAGATGCTAAAATTATTTACTATAGAAAGGTAGCACTGGATTGTTTCCTCACAGGGCTTAATAGAAATATAGATAACATTGTCAGAGCAATCCAACCTAAATACTTGGGAGAAGCATGGCAACGCTTGCAGACGGAGCAAAATGTTTTCTATAAACAAACGCAGCACCAGAGTAAACCTGTTCAGATAATAGTCCCGACACAACAAATAGAACAACCTAGAAAAATAGCACGACACATACCAGCAAATTTTAACAATAGACTTTTTCCAAATGTTAATTAACAATGGCAAAACCCATTTGGAAACCATCAACGATTACATTATAGACCACCGCAATATAACAACCAACAAAAAAATAATCAACCAAATAAACCTAATTTTAGCACTAATCAAATTCATAATAGACCACAACAACCCAACAATCAACCTTACAGATTTAGACCGGAACCTATGGACACGTCCTCGAGAAATACTAGACAGTATCATAACAATATGTTTAGACCAACAGGACCCTCAAACTTTGTATCTAAAGAATTGTTTAACGTTGAAAACAACTAGGACCAAGCCAATACCATACACGATACAGGAACACCAGACAACTCGTATTACTCAAATCCAAATGATTTTCAATTCTATGATCCACCTGATCAAGTTGAATTTAATCAACTTGATCTAAATGAAATCGAATACATTGATGATCTGGATTTTAACTCACACCGATCAAACGGAGCCCTATCTTATATAATGATTCAAAACGGATTCCATAAATTGAAATTTCTTATTGACACTGGAGCAGACAATAATTTTGTCGACCCAAAACACGTAAACGACTTAAAATTAATACCTACGAACACTAACGTTCAAACTGCATTACAGAAGATTTCACATAAAGTAAAAGTAAAATATCTAAAGGAATTAAATAACCATGTACCTTTAGAATGTTTTGTATTTAAATTCCATGACTACTTTGACGGAATCATAGGGAGTCAGACACTACAAGACCTTCAAGCTAACATTAACTATAACAACCATTCACTTAATTTCGGAAACGAATCAAACAAATTATACTATAAACCCTGTACGACCCCACAGGTACATATTTTAGAAGCATACGAACAAAAATTTATAACAGTCCCCACTTTAATAAAAAATGGCGACATACTCTGACCACAAATTAAACTCAACTAGAACGTACATAGAGTAAGTGGTATATACCAAGCAAAGGACTCATTCGCAAAAGTTTTTATAACAAATGAAATAGATTCACCACAAATAATAATAATTTCACAACCGTAAAACAGTGAATCGCTCACTAATTATCACGAATTATACAACATTCATTCAGATTCAATGGAAATTGAATATTTAGATAATTACGATTTTGTTATGAAAAATATCCGAATGAAACACCTAAATAAAGAAGAACAAGACGCTCTAATAAATACTCGTACTGACTACAGAGACATATTTTACACTTCCGACCAAAATATGACGTTTACATCTGATGTTAAGCATTCTATTGTATCAAAAGATAAATTACCGATATACACGCGCTCATACCGATACCCCCATTGGCACAAAGAAGAAGTCACACGACAAATTAACGAGCTCTTAGAGAAAAATATAATTCGACCTTCTAATTCTCCATGGCCATCACCAATTTGGATTGTCGCGAAGAAAGCTGATTATTCGGGCAAATAGAAATGGAGATTAGTAGTCGATTATAGGAAACTAAACGAAAAGACAATAGACGACAGATAACCTTTACCCAACATATCTGACATACTAGACAAATTGGGTAAGTGTTGCTACTTTTCAACACTAGATATCGCGTCATGCTTTCGTCAGATCGAAATGGATCCTAAGGACGTTGCAAAGACTGCGTTTACAGTAGACAATGGACATTACGAGTATACAAGAATGGTTTTTGGACTTAAAAATGCCCCGGCTACATTTCAACGCGTCATGGACAAGATGTTGAAAGAATTCATCGGTAAAAACGTATTAGTTTATATGGATGACATCGTAATCTTTTCAACATCTCTCACTGAACATGTCGAAATGATACGGAATGTTTTAGACAAATTCAGAAAACATAACTTCAAAACGTTACTGGACAAATGCGAATTCCTACTTAAAGAAATTGAAGTTTTAGGACATTCAGTGACCACAGCTGGTATAAAACCTTACCCTGGAAAAATTGAAGCAATTAAAAAATTCCTATTACCAAAGACTGTTACAGAAATCAAGTCATTTCTCGGACTTTTAGGCTACTACCGAAATTCATAAAGGACTTTGCATAGATAACTAAACCTTTGACACAATGTTTACGTAAAGACACAAAAATCGATTTAAAAATAAAGAGTACATCAAGTGTTTCAAATATTGTAAAACTCTCCTCATCGGTGACCCGATATTACAATATCCGGATTTTGACAAACCCTTTATACTCACTACTGACGCTAGTACTTACGCATTAGGAGCTGTAATATCGCAAGGTAAAGTTGGACACGACAAACCTGTGTGTTACGCTTCACGTACTCTCAATAAATCAGAACAAAACTATAGCACGATAGAAAACGCATTGTTAGCGATAGTATGGGCTTGCAAGCAATTCAGACCCTACTTATTCGGACAAAAATTCAACATAGTGACAGACCATAAACCGTTGTAATGGATTTTTTCTTTAAAAGAGCCTAATTCAAAGTTGGTTATACGGAAAATCAAGCTTTTAGATTACAACTTCAACATTGACTATAAACCAGGAAAAGTTAACTCTAACGCGGATGCACTAAGTCGTATACCCGCGGAACTCAATAATATTGATACTAGATCACAAGACGCTGAAGCATCAACTGTACATGCAGCTCAGGAAAACATAAACGAAGGCATAAGGATATCTGAAAAAGCACTAAACGAATTCAGTAATCAATTTAGTAATCAAATAATTAGTAATCTATTTAGTAATCAAATAATTATCGATACTGGACTTAGGAACCAAATAAACACCGAATATCTTTTCAAAACTCGCAGACGTTTGATGATAGAAATAGAAAACACCCCGACAGAAAAACAATGCATTGAAATATGTAAAGAATATTTATCACCTAACGAATTAAAGGACGTCATGACTAATGACGATACATTTAAAGTATTCAATGAAACTCATGAAAAATACTTCTCTGAATATAAAATTATCAGGTGTACGACCCGCCTAACGGCCATTCAAACCCTAGAAGAACAAACAGAAGTAACACGTAAATACCACGAACTATCGGTGCACAGAGGAATAGACGAGACTCTAAACCACCTAAAAAGAACATATTACTTTGACAATATGAAGTCAAAATTCACGACTTTCATTAATACTTTTGACACCTGTTTAAAATTTAAATACGAGGACATCCACTGTATTTAAAACAGACACCGACCAAAATAGCCACCAAACCATTTGAAGTAATTCATATGGACTAACTCCATATTGAAAAATCTAATGTACTGACCATAATAGACAAATTTAGTAAGTACGCAGAATGTTCTATCATCCGCTTTCAAAATTCAATTGAAGTATTAAAAATAGTTCGAAAATATATTGCAAGACATGGTATACTGATTAAAATCATACACGATAATGACAACGAGACATGAGAGAATTCCTCACACTTTACATACAGAATCATATAACAGCTGCTAGAAACTCTACGAGTAGCTCACCAGTAGAAAGGCTACATGACAACATACTTGAAATGCTTATAATACTAAAAAATAAAGAAAACTCACCTTTAGATGAACTATTAGATTTGACCATGATTACTTACAACAACTTTATCCACTCTTCAACAAAACTTACACCCTACGAAATCATACGCGGAATTCGAGAAAAGAGTATGCTTAAACCGAACGATAACGCAATCACGGAATTTACTAATAAACAACGTGAGGAAATAAAAATTATACAAGAAATAATAACGAAGCAAAACGATAAAAACATACAAATTTTGACACAAAAAACCAAGACAGATCAGATCCCCCTACCCTAGGATAGGATGACGTGTATATGAAAAATAATCAAAGAAATACTAAACTACGGCCACCATATGACAAAAAGAAAGTAACCAAAGAAACTAACTGAACATTGACACAAATAACAAATAACAACATAAATAACAAATGGAAGTACCACAAATCAAAGACAAAACCTAAAAGAAATCAATATTTTTCAGATGCCTGACACCTTCCTCTCTTCCCCAACGTACAGAATACCACGACCTTACCCACACAAAAGGACTATTAGCACTCAATTTAGGAGAAACTAAATTATCCTCACATTATAAGAATTTAATCCGCATAATTAATATAACTAATATAAAGAAATCTTTAGAACATTTAAAAACTAATGTATTTAATGTTGATCTAAATATGACTTTATTTTATAATACTAATACCTTAAAATCCTTAAACCACAAATTAGAGAATAGAATAGAAAGTTTAGAACTGAAAACCTACAGTTCAAAACGTGGCTGAATAGATGGCTTAGGCTATGTAATTAAAGGATTATTATAAGCCCAATTCAGCCCACTGGTTGGGCGAAGGCCTCCCCTTACAGCCTCCAATTTTCCCTATTCCTTGCCTTGCGCATCCACAGACATTCTGCAAATTTAACAATTTCGTGTCTCTAGCGTTTTATCTGGCGTCCCCTTTTTCTTCTGCAATTATAAGGTGACCATGTAGTCGTTCTATTAGTCCAGCGCGTATTCTCAAGACTCGACACATGTCCCACCCACTGCCATTTTAACCTTTTAATATGTACTACTATATCTTTAATTTTGCTCTTGTTTCTTATGTATATAGAAGAGATTTTTTGCGACTTTTTAATGCTGAGCATGGCTCGTTCTTGCGCACGTTGGCATGTGCGAAGTTTTTTATAGTCTTTTTTAGTTAGAGTCAAAACTTGAGATCCATAGGCCAGCGCCGGTAGCACACAGGCATCCATTACCTTCCCCTTCACAGTTATCGGAATGTCACCCTTGAGTATATGTTTTAAGGACCAAAATTTTTTCTATGAGTTAGCTATCCTGGCGTTAATTTCATTCGGACTATTACGCATTGAAACTATTTTTCCTAAAGATTTATATTGATTGACATACTCAAGAGCGACTCCATTCAAGAGAATCGGTATCTGTTGGGAATTCGACATTTCCTTGGTTTTGCTTCTATTTATGATCTTCTTTACAAGTTGTGCTTAGTTCATTGAGCATGATTTGTAGTTGCCCAGCATTTTCCGCAAGCTAAACTATATCATCTGCAAAATGCAATTTAGAGAGTCTAACACTTCCAACCTTCACACCAAGGTTTTCCCATAACGAAACCTTTAGTACAATAAACATCAGACCCTTAACCGAACAACATCAAATAATTATACCTTTAACAAACATAATCCTGTATAATCATAAACATTTCCTATTTCTACAAAAACCTTGCAACCGAATAGAACAAACCTATATATGCCCACCATATAAATTACAAGAAACCAGCTCAAACCAATGCGAGATCCACATATTAGAAAACAAACCAGCCAAATGCACACTTCATTGAATTATGGTGGAGGACTTCATAGAAGAAATCGAAACCAATCACATCATAGTATTGACAACCAATCCTGTTAACATCACTAATAATTGTGGAAAAAATATAACCAACTTCATCGGAAAACTCAACATAATATTACATGAATGCCAACTAACTATTAATCAAATCAAATATGGAAATATATTAACCTCACAACATCGTGTTGGAACAAATATTGTATATTGTCATCAACATAACGAATTTATCGAAGGACATTTATCAGGATTTATTGAACATTTATCAACATTCTATGCACACCGGTGTATGGACAATAACAACTTTTATTTCTGTAATTTGTTTAATTCTATATTTTATGTTTAGAAAACTTAGAAAGATTAAACATGCACCAGTAGAAACCATGGTTAGACGTACATCATCAGCGCATGCAGTCGTCCAACTTTCTTCTGAAGTTAGACTTCCTTCTTAGGGACGGAAGAGTTATAGATTCTAGTATGGGACACCCAATACTAAATAATAAAACTCGTGTACATGTGGATCAGCATTTCCTGTCAATCATCAATCAACGTGACCAAATTTATTGCAAAAACACTTACTAATCCAAAATTATTGTATATAAACCGAACATTTTGTTTGATTGATCACTTATTACTTTCTTGTACATAATCGCTGTTAGTTAACGTTTTGACAATTATTATTTTTGTAATAATTAATATTTTTAACAATTAACAATTGTAACAATTAAATATTTGTAACAATTAATATTTTAAATACATAAATTTTTTTTTAAACATAAACTTCTACCGAGTTTATAACTTATATATGCGTAATCCAATCACCTAATGTGTCATCTAATCAGAAACTACTATCGAAAAATATCAACGAATCAGATGGTATATGCTATATAATGTAGAATTAACAAAAACGAAAATTGCAAAAAAAAATTTTTCCGATGCAAATTTCCAGTTTTCATAATTTTCCCGTGGGTTTGGGTACAAGATCTGTATGCCAAACATCCACTTTACAGGATATCTGGAAGAAGCGTAGAATATTGATAGGTACATAACCACTTTATGTAGGTGCGGTCACTATTTATCGATTTTTTAAGTGAAATTACTTTTAAACAGTTAATTCGTTAACGATGATTGAAAAAATTATTTCTTATAAATCCGAAAAGTATCTTCATTCGAAATCTCAACATAGTAGCTCTTTTCGTTCAAAAGTTACAGCACCAAAAATAACCGGCTAAATTAAGAATAAGTAATAGCACTGTAAGTACGAAGGCCAAATGCCCCTTAAACTCGGCCTTGCGCAATTCCGTGCTCTAGATATAGGCTGTTGGAGTATGTAATCATATTCCATTATGTGTCTTTCTATTATTGTTAACTTTTTTGCTGCATCAGCAAATTAATTACAATATACAAACGACGATTAGTATACTAATATAATAAATATACAAATCGTAATTTACAAGGAAAAATACAATCATTTTAATAAAGAATGTTAGCTGCCATATTAAATTTCACCAAGGTCGTTTAATTCGAACATGTTATGATTTCTGTTATGCTTTACCGAAAGCGTTGATTCGAAACGAGGTGTGGTTATTGCTGTTGCCGTTCACTTGAATGGTTTTTTTTGTTTTATTTCATTTTTATTTTTTTGTTTGATTAATCAATTCACGTAAACAAGTTCCGTTCGTATCGTATTTAAATAATTTTTTCATGTCCAATATTTATTTTGTTTATTGTTAAAATTCGAGTATTTTATTTTATTTTGTGTAGTTAAATTTTTAATTTTGTAGTGAATAAATAATTTATTCTTCTTGTTTCGTATTATTTTTTTGTATTCGTAAAAAAAATCAGACGAGTGTCCACCTTTCCGACCTGCCACCCAGATTAAGCTGCCATAGCGTGATCGTGAGTTGTACTCAATAAAAACCTGGCGCCAACAACATTTGTTTGTTTTCGAATTGGTGCCACAATTTATCGGCCAGTCATTATATATATATATATATATATATATATATATATATATATATATATATATATATATATATATATAAAGAAGTATATTCTGGAATAGACCTATCAATATAAAAATATTAAGCAAGCATCCAGTCACAATCACAACATGTGACAACACGTGTCTTTTTCAATAATATTTTAAGCAACATAAACAAAATATCAGCAATTTCTATAAAATTTACTATATAAAGCCATCGATTTTGAAGTATATCATATTCTAATATCATAAGTTAATAACGTAGTTATTCTGTTCAAATTATTGTCAATATTCAATTGTAATTTACTTTGTTGTATTTAATTGTATTTATAATTATATCATTTTTTTTCGAATAATTCTTTGCTAGAATTATAATTTATATATATATATATATATATATATATATATATATGTATATATATATACTGTCGCGGTATCTTGGCTCTCTTTATCCTCAAAGGAGCGCTGCCCGAACCTGCAATGATTCCGATACTCGACAAAAACAAAAAAAAATATATTAGTAAAAGATATTACTAAATATTTTGTAATTGAAACAACACGCACGTTTTTGTTTAAAGAAAAGAAAAAAAAAATTAAATTAAACACAAGTTTTTACGAAACAAAAAAAAAACCTGATTTTATTGCTTAAAAAAAAAAAATTATCCAATTTCTTTTTCAACAATTATTTTAATTTTTTTTTCACACAATGTCAAACTTTGAATTACTTGATCAAATTACTTGTACAAATTCCAACTTTAACTTGATCTGGATTGAGCAACAATAATATACTTTGAACTTATCAGACAATACTTCGATATTAAACTTTGATACTAATCGCACAATGATCGATTTAAAAACTGATTTGAATCGACACTGGTCACGGTTTATATACCCGCCATGGGTCGTTCTAGAATATGATTGTTTTTTTTTGAATAAATATTTTGTTTTTGACAATATATTTTTGCATGGAGGCTTCTAGAATATTTTAGTATATCAACACCCATGGACGTAGTCGGAGTGTTCAGATTATATATAAAATTAATTAAAAATTATACCTCTCTTTGGGTTTGACCCATTGTAACACCCCGCTTGGTTAATAATTAACTACCGACTTAACGAACACGGCGAATTCAAAATCTATACACAAATTTTATTATACATTCATTACTGTAAGCTAGCTTACTTCTGTTTATTTGTTTTACAAAAACTCTCTTGTTTTTACAAAATTATTTATTTGTGATCTATTTATGTTATTTAAAAACATTCAATTTGTATGATTTTGAATTTTTTAAATTAAATTATATGTAATAATTTTTTTTCAATTTTTGATTTTTTTCAAAAATAGAAAACTTTAAATCAAAAGCATCTTATTATCTTTATTATCTTATTAATCTTATTATCATTTTTCGACTTAAAAAAAAAACTTAATTTAAGAAAAAAAATAAATCGAGCTACATTATTTTCTTTTTGTACTTCTTTCAAAAAAAACTCCTTCTTTTTGCAAGGAGAAAAATATTATTTTGTTAAATATTTTTCGTAATATTTTACTTTCATAATTAAAATGTGTGTTGGATCAACAAAAATTATTCTTAATAATTTTCATTACAACAAAATCTCCCCCTCTAGATTCCAACACACATTTTCTAATTTGCTTATTATATTTGGCCGACCAATTTTTGACTTAAGAACTAATTGAACTATTTCAATTGTACTAGTACATTTAGCTAGCTTGCATAACTTAAAGTGTACGTACACATTAGTTCTTCACTCTTCATCAACGGCGCCTGTTGTTGATTGCCGGTCGTCTGGGCCGCAAGTTGTACCCTGGCTCTAATGCTCTGGCCTCTGGCTCGTCCACACTTGGTACATCCCGTCGTCTTCCATCACCTCCATGCCTTTGACCCCCCAATCGATCTGGAAGTAGTTGGCCGAACACCTCGTTCCCCACACTCAATCTTCCCAGATTCCCATTGGCGGCGGTCCTTGCACTGGCCGGCTTCAAGAGACCTCCATGTATCTTCGTGGGAGGCACTGTATCCACAACATATATTCCAGCTGGTAAACTCCTCAGCACCTTGTAAGGCCCTTTCCACTTTGGTGCCAATCCACTATGGACACCCTCCACCTTACTGCTCAGCACTTGATTGCGCATCCAGACGGACTCTCCTGGTTGATAACTGAGTCCCGTCTCCACTTGGTCATTTTCTTCGGCATTGGCCAATATTGTTTGCCGAGCTGTTTCAACATTTTCATTGCGTTCTTGGCCTCGTTCATTGGCCCATTCTTGTATGTCTTGAGGCTCTTCATTGTATCTTCATTGTATCTGCCAATCCCCAGGCTTCTTCATTTCAGCCCCCAGTAACAATTGGGCAGGCGAAAAACCAGTTGTTCGGTTTGCTCTATTTCGTATTGCGAATAAACACTTATGTAGTTGTTGGTCCCAGTTTTTGTGTGCTTGATTCAACAAATTTAAACGCAACAACTTCTTCAACTATTGATTTTGTCGTTCCGTGGGGTTGGCTCGTGGATGGTATATTGGCGTTGTCCAAATTTCTGTGTGCCAATCTCTGTTCACTGCTTTCCATTCTTTTGATCTGAACTGGGGACCATTATCACTAAATACTGCTCTCGGATAACCATATCGACTGAATACTTCGTCTTTGAGTACTTGTGCTATCTTCGAGGTCGACGTGGCCCCCAATGGAAATGCTTCGATCCATCTAGTGAAAAAATCAGTCACAACCAATATATTTGTCTTTCCACGTGATGTGCGTGGGTATGGACCCATTAAGTCGATGCTGACTACCTCCCATGGTGAAGTAGGTCTTCGACTTCTCATTGCTGTACTTGGTTTCTTATGTGTCGCACCCTTTTACATATCTGCGTATGTCATCTTGCATCCCATACCAGTAGACACGGTTACGGATTTGACGATACGTTTCTCTCCATTCTGGGTGTGCTGCTTCATCACTGTCGTGATATTTTCTCAGAAAACCAAGTCGGCGTTCTTCGGGAACCACTGGCACTTCTTGTACCATCTGTTGACTATGGTACCAGATGATCCCGTCAGCTACAGTGTAATTAGCTCGTGTTCTGTCCACTCGTCGACGTAGATTACTTCTCAGTGGACTACTGTGATCAACGATGTATCTTCTGATGGCAGTCACATCACGATCTTCATCCTGCCATCGTCGAATATCATCAAGTGTGGGTGTTTCTACTTCGATGACGTTGAGGGTTATCGGTGTTTTTGCCCTCTTTTCAATCACCCACTCTGGAATGTCCTCCACTTCTTCGTCTTCAGCCTTGCCCTGTGGTTGTCTGGACAAGGAGTCGGCGGCTTGATTATCTTTTCCGGGGACGTGAATTATTTCATAATCATAGGCTCCCAATGCTAATGCCTATCTCGTCAATTTTGCTCGACTATCTTTAGTTTTGTTCAACCATTGGAGCGCTGCATGATCTGTGTATAATTTAAAATGTCTTCCTTCAAGATATCCTCGAAACTTCCCAATGCCCAGATTATCGAGAGACATTCCTTTTCTGTCGTGGCGTACTTTTTTTCTGTGGGTCCAAGCTTCTTGCTGGCGTAATTTATTATTCTCCTTGTCTTGCCATCATCTTCCATTTGGAATAATATTGCATCCAGTTCGACGTCACTAGCATCCGTATTTAAACAAAACGTCTTCTTAAAATCTGGATGTGCTAGTTTCGGTGCATTTACTATTGATGACTTGAGATTTTCGAACGCCTTCTGATGCAATGTTAGCCAGCGCCACTTAATGTTCTTCTTTAGCATTTCGCTTAGAGGTGCAGCTATATCTTCGTAGTTCTTCACGAAGCTCCTGTACCAACCACATAATCCCAAAAATTGTCGTAGTTGTCTTCTTGTTCTTGGTACAGGGTGATTGCTGATAGCTCTTCATTCTTCTCTTCCTCTCTGTCAATGCCGTCTTCGCTCAAAATATGTCCCAGGTATTTGACTTTGTTGCTGCCAATGACACATTTGCTTGGTTTACAAGTTAATCCATGTTGTTCTAGTCTTTCAAGTACAAGATCCAGGTGGTGTAAATGTTCCTTGACTGATCGACTGTAGATTAATATGTCATCCAGGTAAACTTGGCAGAAATCTTCGATGTATCCAGATAAAACTTCGTTCATTAAACTCTGGAACGTAGCTGGAGCATTCTTCAGTCCAAACGGCATGACGCGAAATTGATAGAGACCTCTTGGGGTGGTAAATGCTGTGTATTCTTTCGATTGTGGCTCCATCTCAATTTGCCAATAACCAGTCTGAAGATCCAATGTAGAAAATATTTTGACTCCATTGACTTTTCTCAACATCTCTTGCAGATCTGGAATCGAAAACGCATTGCTCTTTGTGATATCGTTCAATTTTCTGTAATCGACGCACAATCGAAAAGTACCATCTTTCTTCTTCGGCAATACGACGGGTGCGGCCCAAGGCGATGTGGATGGTTCTATAATGCCATCGCCTTCCATCTCTTCAATCATCTCTTCTAATACCCGTTGCTTCTCATTGTTGTACGGGTATGGTCTCAATTTAATGGGGGAATTCTTCGTGATCTCAATCTTGTGTGTGATCGTTTTTGTCCTACCAACTTTGCCGAAAACGCTGGGATGTCGCCGAATGGCATCTTTTAACTGCTCTTGGTTCTCAAGGAGTTTAATTTGTAACTCGCCCAATGCGTTGTTAATTGTTGCCACTTCTCTATGGGCTCCATCTGGTATTCTCCATGCAATGCGGACTCTCTTATCACACCCCAAGTAAATTATACCACTCCGGTAATCGATGCTCACACCATTGTTTGTTAAATGGACCGGTAATTGTTGGTGTTCACGCCGATGTTGTGTGGTTTTGTGGAGGTTAATATTTTCTCCAGAACCAATCTCCTCCTTCATTGATCCTGGCTCTTCGTCCAGTGTTCGAACCGTGGTGCGTCACTCGTCCACCGATCATGGATTCGAAATTTTTACTAGTGGTCGTACGTTGTCGCGTAATAAACTTGATATGATTGGCACCACGTCATCAATGTTCCTATCGGCGTGCACTATTCTGAATAGCTGCACCTTCATGTTGACGAACGCTTCTGTCTTCAATCCTGTGGGTTGGGAAACGGTCATCAATTCCAGTTCGGCTTTGGCTTTCCTTCCTATACTGTTGAAGAAACTCTCCAGTTGCCATTTCCACTCATCGAAGGTGTAGCCCAACCCACGATTCATCAATGCCCAATCTCTGGCTGGTCCTGTTAATTTTTTTATGACCATCTAAATCCAACAATCTACGGGCAGATGCGTTTGTCGTAGTAATGCCGTTGCTCTGTTCAAAAAAACTACTGGATCTTCGGCCGGTCTACCACTGACCTCCGGCATGATGGACAGAAGCGTCGTTGTGTCAAATGCGGCGGAGCGAATGACTGTATTCACTTCTTGCGGATCAATACGCATGTCTCGAAGTTGCTGTGTTTGATTCTGTTCGATCCGTATAATGTCATCCACGACTTTGTTGTATTGATCGTGCATCTTCTCCTCCAAGCCTTTGATTTGCGTGCGATTCTCAATGACATCGGCTTTAATGTTAACGATGTCGGTTTTCACAGTTTCGACATCCGTGGTTATTTGGTCGATCCGCTGTATGCACGCGTCCCTCAGATCCACCATTCGCTCCCCCAATTCGTATTGTATGGTTTGTATTCTTTCTTCTAATTGGTTGCCCATTTGCTCATTCGATCCTTGAAGTCTGTTGCCCATCCTCTCTTCGGACTCTTGAAGTTGGTTGGCCAATTTTTCATTAGATTCTTGAAGTCGTTCGCCCATTGTCTTGTCCATGTTGTTGAGCTTTGTCATCAATGCTGCGAGCATCTTCTCCATGCTTGCTGCAGCTGGCTCCTCCGAATCGGAAACCACACTTCTACGTAGTTCTGATGTGGGGTTGGCTGGTCCTTGAGTCCTTGAAGTTGGTGTTACCTGTTGCCTAGATTGGTGCTCCTCCCATCTTGCCTGTAAGACCTCTCTAGTGCCAGTGCTGTCGAGCCCTTCGGCCTCCATCATCTCCCGCAATCGTGGCATGGGGATGCTGCGGCTTGCCATTGTAATTATTTTCTTCTTCCGTACGTCTCCTGGTCCTGTCACGGTCGCCATTTGTCGCGGTATCTAGGCTCTCTTTATCCTCAAAGGAGCGCTGCCCGAACCTGCAATGATTCCGATACTCGACAAAAACAAAAAAAAATATATTAGTAAAAGATATTACTAAATATTTTGTAATTGAAACAACACGCACGTTTTTGTTTAAAGAAAAGAAAAAAAAAATTAAATTAAACACAAGTTTTTACGAAACAAAAAAAAAACCTGATTTTATTGCTTAAAAAAAAAAAATTATCCAATTTCTTTTTCAACAATTATTTTAATTTTTTTTTCACACAATGTCAAACTTTGAATTACTTGATCAAATTACTTGTACAAATTCCAACTTTAACTTGATCTGGATTGAGCAACAATAATATACTTTGAACTTATCAGACAATACTTCGATATTAAACTTTGATACTAATCGCACAATGATCGATTTAAAAACTGATTTGAATCGACACTGGTCACGGTTTATATACCCGCCATGGGTCGTTCTAGAATATGATTGTTTTTTTTTGAATAAATATTTTGTTTTTGACAATATATTTTTGCATGGAGGCTTCTAGAATATTTTAGTATATCAACACCCATGGACGTAGTCGGAGTGTTCAGATTATATATAAAATTAATTAAAAATTATACCTCTCTTTGGGTTTGACCCATTGTAACACCCCGCTTGGTTAATAATTAACTACCGACTTAACGAACACGGCGAATTCAAAATCTATACACAAATTTTATTATACATTCATTACTGTAAGCTAGCTTACTTCTGTTTATTTGTTTTACAAAAACTCTCTTGTTTTTACAAAATTCTTTATTTGTGATCTATTTATGTTATTTAAAAACATTCAATTTGTATGATTTTGAATTTTTTAAATTAAATTATATGTAATAATTTTTTTTCAATTTTTGATTTTTTTCGAAAATAGAAAACTTTAAATCAAAAGCATCTTATTATCTTTATTATCTTATTAATCTTATTATCATTTTTCGACTTAAAAAAAAAAACTTAGTTTAAGAACAAAAATAAATCGAGCTACATTATTTTCTTTTTGTACTTCTTTCAAAAAAAACTCCTTCTTTTTGCAAGGAGAAAAATATTATTTTGTTAAATATTTTTCGTAATATTTTACTTTCATAATTAAAATGTGTGTTGGATCAAAAAAATTATTCTTAATAATTTTCATTACAACAATATATATATATATATATATATATATATATATATATATATATGTATATATATATATATATATATATATATATATATATATATATATATGTATATATATATATATATATATATATATATATATATATATATATATATATATATATATAATTAACACGCTACGGAGACGAAAACATACCAACGAAAAATTTATAAATGTAGGATTAAAATCTCTTGTTGAGTCTATACGCCAAACCGGCTATAAATGACGATTGCGCTAATATTATATTTGTCGAGTTAATCTGAAATTATTAATTTACGTGTTTCAAGCTCTCAAAATTTTTCGAAATCGAAATTGACAAAAATTCATTTTATTTGAATTAAGTAGTTAATACGAGTGTATATTAATACTTTGGGACGAACCTACGAAACAAATAAATAAATTATAATTCACAACCGGCCACGAAATACAGTGGTGGTTTGGCAACATATTCGTTGGATTGGTATACTTCGACGGTTTATCGACGATTTATGGTTGGAATTCTTGAATACTGGTAATTTATCAACGGTTTATTGATCGATTAATTGGTTCATCAAGATTCGTTTCAACTTCATATCAATTCAGAGACGACGGGTTATCGATTTATGGTGAATATGCAGACTGCGTTCATAATTCTATTGTAGGTACAATTTGTTTGTTCTTATCATCATGCCTAAACCATATCTATCCACACGCAGCAGAACTAACACTAAATTAAACGACGGTTCATCGTTTTCTAATAGTAACTACACGTCCGACGGTTTATCGAACAGTGAATCAGACAATATTTTATCAAATTCAGAATTAACAGGAGAAATTAAAAATATTAATAAAATGACAATGCCACTTCAAATATCGCAGTCAGCTACTTTAGATCAAATAATAAATCACTTTAGAATACCTGATTGTATTAAAACTATAACTCAATACGACGGGAATAAATCAGATTTGATTAATTTTATTGACAGTGTTGATACTATTTTTCAACATAATAACCATTAGTAGATGAAAATCTTAAAGCAATTTATAATAATGAAGTTCGTAAAAAAGTCATTGGAAACGCAAATGATAAATAACGTAGCATTACAACAATTAAACTCAGAAGTAAAACAAAACAAGATAAATTACTACCATCAATTAGCTTTATATTGCTTTTTAACAGGGCTTAACAGAAACATATGAAATATAGTGAGAGCATTTGAACCAAAAACTCTCTCTGATGGTTATAAACGTGTTCAAATAGAACAGAACGTGTATTATAAACAAAGTCAATTTCAAAAAACACCTGCTAAAATGAATTCAAACAATTCACAACAACCTTAAACTATTATAAGATACGTAAACATGAATGATTCTAACAGACCTCCATATAACCTATATCAATTTACTACACAACCACGTTTTAATTCTATGCCACAACAAAATCAACCATATGCTAATACTTTTGGTAATCATCCTCGATTACAATATAGACCCCAGAATAATAATGTATTTAATCAAAATCAAAATAGACCACCTCCGTCACAACCAAATTTTCAAAATAATAATAGATTTAACAATCCCCAATTAAACAAACCAATACTACCTAGAGCTGAACCATATCATCAGGAAACACTAGACGTTCATATCATAACAATGGTTTTAAACCAACTAGTCATGCAAACGTTGCATCACAAGAATTATTTAATATGGACCCTGACAATCCAATCGACTCATACCACGAAAATTATAATAATTATTTATACGATCGACATAATTATTCACATCCAATTGACCATTCACGATATAACGACTATTTCGATACCCCACCTGACATAGTTGACAGTGATCAAATCGACTTTAACGAAATTAATATTGTTGAAGATTAATTTTTAATTAACTGCCTCAACACAACAGGATACGTATAGTTAAATTCGCAACAAACCCCCTTTGGAAAATTACCATACATTCACATATGGGACGGTAATAACCAACCTAGATTTTTAATAGATACGGGTTCTGACGATAACTATATCGATCCTAAACACACGAAACATTCAAATCAAATACCTACTGTTGAGTTGTATAATCAACAAACTATATTATAATATTTAATTAAATTATTTATAACAATATAATTTAATTGCGCGCCAAATTTTGTATTTGTTATTTAAGCATAGGTAATAAAGCAGTTACCTATTGTATGGTATTTGGGCGCGATTTGTTAGATTATACAACTCAGCATACTAATAAACTGTGTTTCACCCTGAATGTCGTTACGACACGTTAGGAAGATGTTTTTTAAAAAAAAAAATACGGTGGAGCAACAAAAAACATCCATTATAATTATATATTTCTTTGTGGAAACATCTACAAAATTTATTTAAAAAAATATATTATCAAATTTATTTTGTACAAATTTGTTTTGTCTTACCACGTTTTGGCGACTAATTAAAATAATAAAATTTACACATAAAAAAGGGTATTTCGTGTTTTATTAATTCGGTATTACCTGATCCATTGGGATATACTATCGATAATTGGCCGGTACATTTATTTGGAGCATCGTGGTGGACAATTCAGAACCATCTTCAAACGAATTTATACAATTTCGTCGGGACTGCTGGATTTATGGGAAGTAATAGTACATTCAAGACCATGTTCTTCGTTAGCCTAATCTACATCAACCAGACGAAGAAAGTTTGGTAAATTTGTACATGTAAGTTAAATAAATTTGATTTACTTACTCAGAGTAATGTTTCTTTTAAACTTTGGGAAATTATCGTTGAATATCATACGTTATAATCATACCCTACTCGATGAAATCTCATCAAGTGAAAACGTGAGGTTATATGTTTCATGTCTGAGGATCAAAATAAATATCGATTAAATATATTCTGCAATTCGTTATTCGGGGTAAATCAATTTACATATACTCACAAACATTCAAAGTATAACTTTGAATTTATTTGAATTGTAGAAATGTAATATCTGTAAACCATTGAATTCCAGCTGACATAATAAAATTAACATAAAATAGGATATAACCTCATTCTTTCACGATTATTTGTTTGCTCAATCAGCTGACTACCCGCCTATTTTGAAAAATCATTTTGATACTCCTTGCTTTAGTGAAACAAGCTGTTGGAGAGTTTCCTCGTATCTACGTAACATATTATAAAATTTACATGGGCCCTAATTGTATTTCTATCACATTTTCCACACATCACATCTTTATAAGCATAAATACAATTAATCATACAACTTACCGGTCTATAATGATATTTTTATGAATCCTGTCACTTATGAGTCCTGACATTTATGAATTTAAAATTGCATAGTCAAGCTCAGTGTGTAGGAATTTAAACATAAATACATTAAACTACGACATTTCACTCCTATCTAAACAATTAAACAATTTAAAACTATAAGTCTCTCAACACTACTCAACAAGAAATAACGACCGCTCTTAACAAACATTTGATTACTAACAAAATTTCCGTAGAATATATCCATGAACTAAATAATCAAACACCGTTAGAATTTTTAATATTAAGTTTCATCATTTCTTCGATGTAATTATAGGGAATCAAACACTTAGGAAATTAAACTCCCAGATAAATTACTCTAACGATTCAATAATATTCAATAACGTAAGAAATAAAATATTTTACTAACCATGCATAAAAACTCCTATTAACACACTTTAACCATTTGAACAAAGACTTATTAATCTACCTATAGACAAAAAACAGAATGACATTTACACAGACACTCATAAAAGACGACATATAAACCATAAGTGGAATTTACCATGCAAAAAACTATCATACAAAAATCGTATTGATTGTATTATTGATTGTAGTTATTGATTGTAAATTGTATTCAAAACAATTCTTACCAACACCAAAAGTTTTTACTATCTCAGCCACTTAAGACCGAGGTATTGACAAATTATCACGAGTTTAACAATATAAACAAAAATGTCGAACCTGATAATTTCGATTATACAGACAATTACGAATTTGTCACCAAAAACATAAGTATGAATCACCTAAACCAAGCGGAACAAAAACATTTAACGAAGGCATGTAAAGATTTTCGCGATATCTCTTATGAACCACACCAAAACATGACTTTTACTTCCGACGTAAAACATAGTATTACAACTAAAGGTGATATACCGATATTCACTAAAACCTATCGATACCCTCAGTGTCAAAACAAAGAAGTGAATAGACAAATTGATGAATTACTAGAAAAAGGCATCATTCGATCATCGAATTCACCGTGGTCCTCTCCTATATGGATTGTACCAAAAAAGGTCGATGCTTCTAGTAAAAAGAAGTGGAGATTAGTCGTAGACTATCGTAAATTGAACGAAAAGACTGTTGATGATCGGTATCCACTTCCAAACATCTCCAACATTCTAGATAAGTTAGGTAACTGAAAATACTTCTTGACCCTTGATTTAGCATCCGGTTTTCACCAAATCGAAATGCATCCACATGACATACCCAAGACCGCCTTCAGCATTGATCATGGTCATTATGAATATACGCGAATGACATTCGGCTTGAAAATTGTCCCAGCTAATTTTCAAAAGGTGATGGACAATATGCTAAGAGAGCATATAGGCAAGAATGTTTTAGTTTATATGGACGATATTGTCATCTTTTCTTCATCTTGACAAGAACATATCGAATCACTTCGTAAAGTATTTACTATACCCCGGGAACATAATTTCAAAACACAATTGGATAAATGTAAATTTCTCCATAATGAAATAAAGTTCCTTGTTCACATTGTTACCACCGAGAGGATAAAACAACTCCTAGAAAAATCGAGGTCATAAAAAATTTTCCGATACCTAAAACAGTTACTGAAATTAAATCCTTCCTGGGACTATTAGGATATTATAGAAAATGTATTAAACATTTTTCCAAGATAACCAAACCTCTCACACAATGCTTGCAAAAAGATCGACGCATAGACACTAATAACGTAGAATACAGACGATGTTTCAAATACTGAAAAACACTATTGAATAACGACCTTATACTCCAGTACCCAGACTTTTCAAAACCATTTGTACTAACAACGGACGCGAGTAATTACGCAATTGATGGAGTCCTCTCACAGGAAAATATAGGATCCGACACGCCCATATGCTACGCGTCAAGAACATTAACATAACAGAACTATAGAACGATCGAGAAAGTACTCCTTGCGATAATATGGGCAACAAAGCAATTTAGACCATACCTTTTCGGTAAGAAATTAACTATCGTGACGGATCATAAACCCCTCATTTGGTTATTTTCTCTAAAAGAACCGAATTATAAGATAGTCCGCTGGACTCTAAAACTTAACGAATACGACTATACGATCCATTACAAAAAAGGAAAACAGAACACTAATGCCAATGCACTCAGTAGAACTCAACCAGAAATAAACTTAACTGATTCAAATAATTCACAACAGGCTGAAGTATCTACTCAACAAAGTTCAAGCAAAAATCTTGATAAAGGTTTTCCAATATCGGAACGGTACCTAAATGAATTTAACAACCAAATAATCATTGATACCGGACTTCACAACATGATTAATACAGAATATTTATTTAAAACGAGAAAACGCATAGCAATCGAAATAGAGAACGACTTAACCACCGACAAATGTATTTCAATCTTTAAAGAATACATGAGTTCTACAAAATTAAATACTATCCACACTGACGATACTACATTCACACTTATATGAAAAAATTATGACGAATTTTATTCCAAATATAAAATTATACGTTGCACTACGCTCTTAAGTGATGTTCAATCACTTGACGAACAAAGTAAACTCATAAAAGAATACCATGAGTTTTCTGTCCACCGTGGAAGCGACGAGACATTCAATCAGCTTAAACGTACAAACTATTTTGATAATATGAAATCGAAAATAACTACCTACATAAACACATGCGTGACATGCCTTAAATTTAAATACGAACGTCACCCACTGAAATTGAAACAATCTCCCACAGAGATAGCCAGCAAACCATTCGAAATAATCCATATCGATATCCTTTCAATTGAAAAAACAAACATTCTCACTCTTGTTGATAAATTCAGTAAATATGGCGAATGCATCGTCGTACTTTTTAAAAATTCCGTAGAAATTCTCAAAGCATTAAAAAACTATATAGCGTGAAACGGTATCCCAAATAAAATTATACATGACAACGGATTGGAATTCTCTAATTTAGATGTACGCGAATTCCTTAACCTCTATGATATAGAAACCCACGTAACAGCCGTACGCAATTCAACAAGCAATTCTCCTGTTAAACGATTACATAACACAATCTTGGAAATTTTACGAATCTTAAAATGTAAACACAAAAACAAAGATCCGACTGAATTACTAGACATGACAATGATAACGTATAATAATTCAATTCACTCGTCCAGCAGATTAACGCCGTTCGAAATTATACGAGGTATACGCGATAAAACAATTATCGAACCGAAACAAAACACCATTACCAAATTCAATAATAAACCTATTGAAAAAAGTAATGAAATCAAAAAACTAATAGATGATTCGAACAAAAAACAATTAGAACGTATCAATCGGTATAACGAAAATTCAAATGAACTCCCAGAACTAGATAAGGAAATTAACTTAAAAAATGTTCAACGCAATACAAAAACTAAGGACACCTTTTGACAAAAAGATAAAACAGTCGGAAAATCTACTTACTTTTAAGACAACTCAGAATATTAAATATCATAAGTATAAAATAAAACCTAAACGAAAGTAATCTTCTTTCAGGTTTTTACGGTACAACATTGCACAACACATCGAATATCATGCCCTTACTAACACCAAAGGACTATTAGCACTAAACTTGGGACCTACCAAACTTACTTCTCATTACAATAACCTTATTCATTTAATTAACGTTACTAGTATTAGTAATAGTTTAGACCAAATTTATCTCAGCTTATTTAAAACAGATTTCAATGAAGCACCATTACATAACATAGTGAACTTAATACACCTATAGTTAAATTTAGATCATAAAATTAAAAGCCTAGAAATACAACACTATAGACCTAGACGTGGACTTATAGATGGTATAGGAACCGTTATTAAAAAAATCACCGGTAACATGGACAACGATGATGCATTAGAAATTAATAATCAAATATAAACGCTTAAAAATAATCAGTAGCTGATCAAAGATAGGATATCAGGACAACACCAACTTAATACAGAAATGATACAACGCTTTGATAATATTACTAACTTCATTAATTCTGAACAGGCCAAATTGCAAATGTTAGCATCTGCTATGCAAAATTATCCAAGAATTGAACAACAGTTATTTCGGTCGCAGTTATTATTTCTTCTATTAGTTTAGCAAAACTCGGTATAATATCAAACACATTTTGACAAAGAAAGAGTTAACTATTGTACATGATTCACTCAGTAAACTGATTAACATACTAAATGACGAACACTTGTACGAACTATTAGAACTTAAAGCATACTATAATAATAGCAACATCCTATTTGTCGTTATGGTACCTCAATTTACTAACAAGACCTTTCAAACAATACAATTAGACCTATACCTGAAAATCATCAAATCATACAGCCCAAAACTAATTACATTTTGTACAATCCTAATAAATTCCAATTCCTCGAACAAACATGCAATCTAATAGAACAAATTCTAATATATTCACCCATGAAATTACAATCACCATAAACCAGCCAAACCAAATAAACCAGCTAATTGTACGCTACATCGTACAATGGAAAACGACTTTATTAAAGAAATTGAAGATAATCACATCATAGTAATAACGTCAGTCCACCTAAATATCACCAATAATTATGGTAAAAATATAACGAATTTCGTGGGACCACTTCACATAATTTTATCACAATGCCAGGCCGATATATACGGCATCACATATGGAAATTTACATACATCGGTTGACAATATAGAATTGGAACAAAGCATTTACAACACCGAGAATATTACTAATATTGCAACAGATATCAACTTGGAAAATCTGCAAATAAAACATCTTGAAAATACTCAAGAACTCAACTTATTAAAATTCAAACAAACCACACATATTAGCTTTCACTAATTATTACAATTTCTGTAATAATTTGTATTTCTATATTTTTCATGCACAAACGTTATTTCAAGAAAAATACGCAAATGGAAGATGGGTCAGCTATGGGGCATACAACTCAACCAACAACTCCGGTTATTCAATTTTCTTGGAAAATTAAACAACTATCTTAAGGTGGGAAGAGATATTCTGGAATAGACCTATCAATATAAAAATATTAAGCAAGCTTCTGGTCACAATCACAACATGCGACAACACGTGCCTTTTTCAATAATATTTTAAGCAACATAAACAAAATATCAGCAATGTATATAAAATTTACTGTATAAAGCCATCGATTTTTAAGTATATCATATTCTAATATCAAAAGTTAATAACTTTGTTATTCTGTTCAAATTATTGTCAATATTCAATTGTAATTTAGTTTGTTGTATTTAATTTTATTTCTTGTAAAATAATTATAATATCATTTTTTTTCGAATAATTCTTTGCTAGAATTATAATTTATATATATATATATATATATATATATATATATATATATATATATATATATATTTATAATTTATATATATATATATATATATATATATATATATATATATATATATATTTATAATTTATATATATATATATATATATATATATATATATATATATATATATATATATATATTTATATATAAATATATTTATATAGATACCAGAGTTACGAACCGGACTGCGTACAATAAGTAGTTGAGCATTTTGAATATAATAAGTACCGATATTTGGCCAAGATATACGCCGAGATATTGTACGCAGCCCGGTTCGTAACTCTGGTATCTAGATAAAGTTTTATCTAGTATAGGTCAACCAGTCTGACATGTAATATTTGAATTTAACACCTGTAAAAGGGACTTTAATCTTGGTAATTTACCTGTTTAAAGTAAGATATCCTTTTTTTAATTCCATTCTTTTTTCCTCACCGAGATACATTGGTTTTTTCGTATCGCAATATTTAGCGAGTCACTTGCTAGTTGAGCATTCACTTTTTTCGTATCAAAATCACACAACTGAATCGATGTTGGCACCTGGCCTTTATACGACAACCTCAACAATATGAGTACATAATTTTGTTGTTATATTATGGGATTGTTTGTTCTGTTGCTATTTTCATACAACACATATCGTGTGTGTTCCGGAATATAACCCAGTATACTGGCCAGTGCTCATGAAGTCATGAATTGACGCCATACTGTTGAATCGTTCCGAAATATACTGGCCAGTGCGGCTATACACATGTCAATATTTCAATTAGGTATGGGAAATAAGACATTACAACTTTGTAGAGAGGCAGTGAATATCAAAATACAATAGTATGCAATTTGTTATGCTTTTCATTTGATTGTGTGAGAAATGATCACGCACAATTTTAATCTGGTAGCAACACAATAATTGTGGAATTATTGTTTAACAAAGGTACATTAATTATTCAGATAATAAAAGCCTTAATTCTGTTAAAATGAATTTAGAAACTAAAAAAAACTCGATAGATTACAAATAAACTATGTACTAAATAAATATTAAAAATCACTAATAAGGTTAACAAATTCAACATTCTTTTGCTTAACAAAATCCTAGCCTATCATAAAAATTGTTTCGCACGTGCCCAAGCATCTCTGCGTTAACCAAGGTGGACCGTTGCAGGATTTTTGCTCGTAGCTCTGCTAAGTCACGTGCTCGGCCATGGGCGTAAATTGTTGCATGAAGGAAGCCCCACAGAAAAAAATCGAAAGGATACAAATCTCTTGGAGGCCAGAAAATGTCACCATGTGTACTTATAAGTTAGCCAAGGAAAATGTTTGTTAAAAACGCAATCACTCTGATCATATTATGAGCCGGACAGCCATCCTGTTGGAACGATATCGTTTCCATATTTACTCCAGGTAGGTTTCGAACGGTGGGATTAATAGAAGTCTGTAGTAATTGGAGATATTTTTCACTGTTTAATGACCCATCAATAAAAATTGGCCGATTATGTGATCACCTAAGATACCCTCCCAAACGTTCGGTTTTTGAGGATACTGAGTACGGACATTAAAATATCGCTGTTGTTTTTTACGAGCCCAATAACGTACAATGGAAGGATTTTGTTGTCCATGCAATGAAAATGTTGGCTCATCAGTAACGAGAATATTTTTTACAATATTATCATCCTGGTTAGACCTTTCCATCACCACTTCACAAAACTTCATCCTACGAGCATGGTCTGCGAGAAATGCCTCCTGACATTTGGAATATTTAAAAGGTTTAAGGCCATTTTTCCGCAAAACTTTGCGAACAGTTTCATAGTTAATACCCACTATCTCAACAACATCTCATACTGATTGAGTATATTATAATTCCAACATACTGCAGATCTGTACATCTCGGCTTTCTAATTTCTCAATTTTCTCCCCATGTTTCACCTCAGAAATTGTCAAATGCGTCAACGATGTTGCGAATTGTCTGAAGGCAAGGTGTAGGTTAGTTAAGGAAACTAAGTCCAAACATGTCCGCACATTCTGCTGGAAAATTGCCACCGTAAAACCATTTAATGACCTGAACGTTTTCTTGAGGCGAGAAAACAATCATAACGATACTGTAAAAAATGAATCAAATCAATTAAAATATAATGTAAACAAATATTTAAATTGTTGTTAAAATTAGTCTAACGAAATTAGTTCAAGAGGAAATATTAGTGTGCGAATGAATTTAGCATTGGTGATAAAATAAAAATCGGATTGAGTTGTATAAACCACAACAAAGATCATTACAACTTTGCACAATTTTGTTTTTTCATGTAATATCATATACTGCATATAACTAACAGAATTCTTGACGACCTGTATAATATAGTAGCTATACTTATTATTTGCTTATCTCATCAGTACAATATTGTGGCACTCCAGTACAACATGGCGTCGCATTCATGACGTCATGCGCACTGGCCAGTATTCTGGACTATATTTCAGAATACACACATAGTATTTATTGTACGAATGAATACGACACGATGTTAAAACAAACAACCAACGATCTTGTGACGTTTTTATCACCTACAACACTTTACATTATGAACATAACAATAAATGAAACTATCCTTACATGTGTTACTAGGTGACAAAAACCTCCAGCCATTTTCGTCATTTTAAATATTTCCAGTTGGTAGTTTTCATACTAAATTATTATACTCTTTATGTGCACCTGAACTCTTGCTATGTACGAGTAAATTATATGTACATGGTGATCTTACATTTACTTGTTGGACATAAAATTAGATAACATTTTTACTTTTCCATTTATTTATTACTTGACATAGAATGTAACTATTAAAGTCGTTCTCCATAGTTGGTTTATGTTAGACATTTAAATTACATAAATAAGTTGCTGAGGAAGTCATAAATAAATGACGAAACGTCCAATTTATTTAAATTAATTAATTCACTTTTCCTAATCCTATTTCCTACGAATTGAGTATTATAGAATAAAATAATTCAATTCCTATCTATAATCAAAATAAACATCTATAATTATATCCAAAATTGAGTGAACATTCAATTTATAGAATTACCACCAATACCATCAGTTACTACACAATGTAAATTACTGAATAATAAAGGATAATATTGCACAATAAAAATAACATATGCTTGACAAGTAAAGTTTTCGTAATTATTTTATTAAAAAATTCATATTTAAAAATAAAGTACAATGTAAGATTTTATTAGAACGTAACCGAATAAATAGCACGAAAATTATGACATAGTTAAAAATAAAAGCTTGTGGTGCTTTCGTTAAAAAGATTAAAGTACTTCTATAAGGAGACTATGCTGCCTTAATTTCAATCCAAATTTCTTTATAATAATCTATTTAATTATTTTTTTGGTTTTTGATGCGTAACCCACTAACGAAAGCTTATATTTTAAAATTTACTTTTTTTTAACAATATGTTTTTACTAGAATATCAATTTGATTTATCGATAGGTCCAGTCTTAGGCGTCAACTATATCAATTTTTTAATTTAATCAATATCTTTAAATTTCACTGTCAATTCATCTAAGTAGTTCTATATTACTGCTTTTATTGTGACAGGGAGGTGGGAATGCCAAACTACCTAATTAAACAATCCATTTTAGTGGCTTCGAGAAGCTGCCCATTTATCCCGTAGACATAAACAGCAATAATTAATAAAATATAAAATAAAGTATAAAGTATAAAAATGATTAAATAATAAGACACAACAGCAAACAAAATTAAACAAGATTTCAATGAAGTTGTAAAAGGTCTTTACTGCAACAGTTAAGAAACTAGATAACAATTAAAAAGTTAAAAAAATCAACAAAAAAGGAATACTAATCTGTGATAGTGTTGTTGTATTGAAAATTATTGAGAATAATATTTTTTTGGACCCAACACATATTTAAATTATATATAATAAAATATTTAAGATGAAACTATTTTTCTCCTTGGAGAAAGGCGTTTATTTTATATAATTGCAAACAAAGATCATAATAAGATCTAGTTTGACTTTTTTTTTCCTATCGTTCAGGAATTGGATCAACGGATTGGATAGTGGACTTTATATCTATTTTTAAAACATACACCGTTTAAACTTTCTAAACTGAATGAGTTATTTATTAATGAAATTATTTGAATACAGTTGAAAATAATGAGGAATTTAATTGCTTCTACACACATTTAATGCGTCTTGCTTCCAGTGACGCTTATGTAGAACTCTTTTTGTGCACTTCATATCCCTTAAAAGTTAATTATATATTAGATTCAGACCATTTATTGGTCTGACCAAATCAAAAATATATTTTTAACACTGAACATGTGTTTACTTGATTTTGCATTCAATGAATTAGATGTCCTAATTATAAGGTAACTGCTCTGTGTTGTATCGTGTAACCGCATGCTCTGCTGGCTTAATGTTAACGCTTGCGGTTACACGATACAACAAAGAGCAGTAAATTTTTAATTAAGGCATTTAATGAGCACTTAATTAGCTTAATAATTTGATCTAGAGCACGGTAGTGCGTAAGGCCGAGATTTAAGGGAGACATTCGGACTTTTCACTACAGTGCTATTACTACACCTTAATTTAGCGTCATTTTTTAGGTGCTGTATCTTTTGAACGAAAAGAGCTACAGTGTTGATATTTCAAATATAGATACTTTACGGAATTATAAGAAACAGTTTTTTCAATCAACGTTAACGAATTAACCGTTAAAAAGTTATTTCACTTCAAAAACGCAAAATTCGCGGGAACGCCTACAATTCTTGGTAACTAATAGATCAATATTCTACGATACTTCCAGATATGCTGTAAAGTTGATATTTGGCATGTAGATAGCTGTAGTACCCAAACCGACGGGAAAATTGCGAAAACTGGAAATTTGTATCGGAAAAGTGGAAAATTTTACATTTTTTTGTTTTAATTAACTTAAGACTATGTCATCGCAAACTACCATGTAGAAATCGATATATATCATATATACCTATTAATTTTTATACAATATAGAAATAGACATTGCAATTTGAATACAGCAGTATGCGTTTATTTTAAAAGTTAAGCACATATTTTTACAATTAGTTTTTGGATGGGTGCCCAACACTGTGTGAATTTATTTTATTTTTTATATACGCTTTTTATTGTAATTTTGTAAAACATTAATTTATATTCTCATTTTATTTATTTTTTAACATTTTTATTATATTTTACATTGATCAATTATTATTTATTACTAGCATTGCCCGTTGTAGCTTCGCTTTTTTTTAAAGCCCTTATAACCAAGCCCTTATGCTAGAATGATGCGGTTTTTTGTATTCGACGTGAAATTGCTTCAAACTGACGAGAAAAATCAGTAAACTTCAATTTTTTCAGTGCAACCCCTCGGAAAATTGGAAAAACATCCTCCAAAATTACGTTTTTCTGTTCTATAAATGCTATAAAGATTGAATTTTCACTAAGCGACCCGAAATACCGTCAAAATTAACAGAATATTTTGAAAAATTTCATTACCTACATCGCAACCACACCGAAAAGGGGAAAAACATCCCTAAAACTGACCTTTTTACTTCTATTCATGATAGAAAGATCGGTTTTTTTCCATCACAACCCTTCGAACTTGGTAAAAACACCCCCAAAACCAACCTTTTTGTTCTATACATACAACAAGATGCAGTTTTTTTCAATCGACGCTTAATAGCTACAAATTAGGAAGTTATTTCGAAAAACTTAATATTTTTTATTGCAAACTCCCGAAAAATCGAAAAAACACCCCCCAAAATTACGTTTTTCAGTTCTATATATGATGAAATGATCGAATTTTCACCAATCGACCCGAAATAAAGTCAAGTTAACAGAACACTTTGAAAAATTTCTTTACCTATAACGCAAACCTCCGAAAATGGGAAAAACACCCCTTAAACTGCCTTAAGGCATTTTGATCAGACTAAAAATATGACCGCTAGAGAGTGATTTATGTATGGAAATTTGCTAAGTTGACGCAGCTCCTGCGTAACGAATTTTTTTTTTGTGAAGTGGAGCCAACGGGTCAAGTCATTTCTTCAAAGACTCTTACGTTGATAATCAATTGTCTGTAATAAACGATTAGTTTAGAAGTCATAATCGAAACAAATCAAGTAACATCTTATATATACTAAATTTTATATAGTTATTTTAATAAAAAATATATCACTCTTATTTCACATTAATTTGTGGCGTTTTAATAAAAGGCCTATGATCGATGAATATTATTATCATTAATCCAATGTATAAAATTTATGCTATCTTTTCAGTTTTCTTTGGCAATAACACTGCTTGAATATTTGGTAATATACCACCTTGAGCAATTGTTACACCAGATAACAATTTATTTAATTCTTCATCATTACGAATTGCTAATTGAAAATAAACATGTTTATTTTTAACAACTTGTTTACTTAAAAAAGTAACATTATAACAATACAATGAAAGAATCAATGTTTTCTATTTGGAGTAATAAAACATACTGATATATCAAATATGCTATTTTTATTTAAATACTAAATGTCTATCTAATCAAAAAGGAGGCGGTAACCATGTCAACAAATCAAATCGATATATGCTTCATATGTTATTTTTATTACAGTTAAAATTGTTAAATTTTCCGTTTGTAAGAAAGGTAAGTTTTCGAGAAAATCTTAATAAAATAGTTGCTTCTTAATAATTGATGATATGGGATAAAGAACCGAGCTATTTACAAAGTAAATAGATCCAGACTTCATATAATAGTTGCTCCTTAAAAAGTGATGATATACGAGAAAAGACCGAGCTATTAACAAAGTAAATAGCTCTAGACTTCAAATAATAGCTGTTCCTTAAAAAGTGATGATATCCCATAAAGTTTCGAGCTATTTACAAGCTAAACAGCTCGGTAAACTATTTATTAAAAAAATAAATGAGGGGTAAATTAATTAAGTGTAAGAAAAAATTTGGTTGAAATTTATGTCGTAAGTTTTCCCTTAGTATGTTTAAAATTTTATAACGCGGCAAGTTTTAAAATATTTGAAATCATCAGAAAAATTAATTAACTTGCCGCGTTATAAAATTTTAATAAAAACATACTGTACAGAATATTGTACAGAATCTCATATATGTTAGGTATACATGTGTTACACATTTAATTGTTTTATTAATAAAAACACAAAAATTGCAGGACAATTTTTAATGCGTGTTACCTCATAACTCCGTCATTTATAAATCGATTTCGAATTTTTTGGGTTTGATTTCCCATTGTCCCCAATATTATACTACAACCATACTATATTGATGTTTTAGCCCTTCAAAAAGCGAGCAGAGCCAGTTGACCTAATATAACGCGAAGCGGTCTCCTTTGTATATGTGAATCTAAAAAGAGTAAAGTATCGCGAAGCGAAAGGAACGAAAAGCATACGCGAAGAGTAACAAAACGCTACGCGTTTTGTGCGAAGCCTTCGGCTTCGTATATTTAAGCCTTTCAAAAATGATTGATATCCGACCAAAAACATAAATGTAAGAAAGGGCCGAGTTTTCGGGAAAATCCTTAATGTAATAGTTCCTTCTTAAAAAGTGATGATATAAGAGTAAGGACCGAGCTATTTACAAATTAAATAGCTCTAGAATTCATATAATATTTGCTTCTTAAAAAGTGATGATATGGAAGAAAGGACCGAGCTATTTACAAAGTAAATTGCTCTAGACTTCAGATAATAGTTGCTCTTTGAAAAGTGATGATATCCCATTAAAGAGCCGACCTAGTTACAAAGTAAATAGCTCGGTAAACTATTAACTAAAAAAAAATAATGAGGGGTAAACTGATTAAATGTAAGAAAAAATTTGGTTGAAATTTATTTCATAAGTTTTCCCTTAGTATGTTTTTAAAATTTTATATAACGCGGCAAGTTATTTTTTCTGTTGATTTCAAATATTTTAAAACTTGCCGCGTTATAAAATTTTAAAAACATACTAAGGGAAAACTTATGAAATAAATTTCAACCAAATTTTTTCTTACATTTAATCAATTTACCCCTCATTATTTTTTTTTAGTTAATAGTTTACCGAGCTATTTACTTTGTAAATAGCTCGGCTCTTTAATGGGATATCATTACTTTTCAAAGAGCAACTATTATCTGAAGTCTAGAGCTATTTACTTTGTAAATAGCTCGGTCCTTTCTTCCATATCATCACTTTTTAAGAAGCAACTATTATATGAATTCTAGAGCTATTTACTTTGTAAATAGCTCGGTCCTTACTCTTATATCATCACTTTTTAAGAAGGAACTATTACATTAAGGATTTTCCCGAAAACTCGGCCCTTTCTTACATTTATGTCTTTGGTCGTATAGAAAATACAATATAATTAATTGATTTTTGAAATATTGCTCTGCTAGCTTAAGCAGCAGAGCAATTAACTTGCTTAATTAACTTGCCGCGTTATAAAATTTTAATAAAAACATACTGTACAGAATATTGTACAGAATCTCATATATGTTAGGTATACATGTGTTACACATTTAATTGTTTTATTAATAAAAACACAAAAATTGCAGGACAATTTTTAATGCGTGTTACCTCATAACTCCGTCATTTTTAAATCGATTTCGAATTTTTTGGGTTTGATTTCCCATTGTCCCCAATATTATACTACAACCATACTATATTGATGTTTTAGCCCTTCAAAAAGCGAGCAGAGCCAGTTGACCTAATATAACGCGAAGCGGTCTCCTTTGTATATGTGAATCTAAAAAGAGTAAAGTATCGCAAAGCGAAAGGAACGAAAAGCATACGCGAAGAGTAACAAAACGCTACGCGTTTTGTGCGAAGCCTTCGGCTTCGTATATTTAAGCCTTTCAAAAATGAATGATATCCGACCAAAAACATAAATGTAAGAAAGGGCCGAGTTTTCGGGAAAATCCTTAATGTAATAGTTCCTTCTTAAAAAGTGATGATATAAGAGTAAGGACCGAGCTATTTACAAAGTAAATAGCTCTAGAATTCATATAATAGTTGCTTCTTAAAAAGTGATGATATGGAAGAAAGGACCGAGCTATTTACGAAGTAAATAGCTGTAGACTTCAGATAATAGTTGCTCTTTGAAAAGTGATGATATCCCATTAAAGAGCCGACCTAGTTACAAAGTAAATAGCTCGGTAAACTATTAACTAAAAAAAAATAATGAGGGGTAAACTGATTAAATGTAAGAAAAAATTTGGTTGAAATTTATTTCATAAGTTTTCCCTTAGTATGTTTTTAAAATTTTATATAACGCGGCAAGTTATTTTTTCTGTTGATTTCAAATATTTTAAAACTTGCCGCGTTATAAAATTTTAAAAACATACTAAGGGAAAACTTATGAAATAAATTTCAACCAAATTTTTTCTTACATTTAATCAATTTACCCCTCATTATTTTTTTTTAGTTAATAGTTTACCGAGCTATTTACTTTGTAAATAGCTCGGCTCTTTAATGGGATATCATTACTTTTCAAAGAGCAACTATTATCTGAAGTCTAGAGCTATTTACTTTGTAAATAGCTCGGTCCTTTCTTCCATATCATCACTTTTTAAGAAGCAACTATTATATGAATTCTAGAGCTATTTACTTTGTAAATAGCTCGGTCCTTACTCTTATATCATCACTTTTTAAGAAGGAACTATTACATTAAGGATTTTCCCGAAAACTCGGCCCTTTCTTACATTTATGTCTTTGGTCGGATAGAAAATACAATATAATTAATTGATTTTTGAAATATTGCTCTGCTAGCTTAAGCAGCAGAGCAATTAACTTGCTTAATTAACTTGCCGCGTTATAAAATTTTAATAAAAACATACTGTACAGAATATTGTACAGAATCTCATATATGTTAGGTATACATGTGTTACACATTTAATTGTTTTATTAATAAAAACACAAAAATTGCAGGACAATTTTTAATGCGTGTTACCTCATAACTCCGTCATTTTTAAATCGATTTCGAATTTTTTGGGTTTGATTTCCCATTGTCCCCAATATTATACTACAACCATACTATATTGATGTTTTAGCCCTTCAAAAAGCGAGCAGAGCCAGTTGACCTAATATAACGCGAAGCGGTCTCCTTTGTATATGTGAATCTAAAAAGAGTAAAGTATCGCAAAGCGAAAGGAACGAAAAGCATACGCGAAGAGTAACAAAACGCTACGCGTTTTGTGCGAGGCCTTCGGCTTCGTATATTTAAGCCTTTCAAAAATGATTGATATCCGACCAAAAACATAAATGTAAGAAAGGGCCGAGTTTTCGGGAAAATCCTTAATGTAATAGTTCCTTCTTAAAAAGTGATGATATAAGAGTAAGGACCGAGCTATTTACAAAGTAAATAGCTCTAGAATTCATATAATATTTGCTTCTTAAAAAGTGATGATATGGAAGAAAGGACCGAGCTATTTACAAAGTAAATTGCTCTAGACTTCAGATAATAGTTGCTCTTTGAAAAGTGATGATATCCCATTAAAGAGCCGACCTAGTTACAAAGTAAATAGCTCGGTAAACTATTAACTAAAAAAAAATAATGAGGGGTAAACTGATTAAATGTAAGAAAAAATTTGGTTAAAATTTATTTCATAAGTTTTCCCTTAGTATGTTTTTAAAATTTTATATAACGCGGCAAGTTATTTTTTCTGATGATTTCAAATATTTTAAAACTTGCCGCGTTATAAAATTTTAAAAACATACTAAGGGAAAACTTATGAAATAAATTTCAACCAAATTTTTTCTTACATTTAATCAATTTACCCCTCATTATTTTTTTTTAGTTAATAGTTTACCGAGCTATTTACTTTGTAAATAGCTCGGCTCTTTAATGGGATATCATTACTTTTCAAAGAGCAACTATTATCTGAAGTCTAGAGCTATTTACTTTGTAAATAGCTCGGTCCTTTCTTCCATATCATCACTTTTTAAGAAGCAACTATTATATGAATTCTAGAGCTATTTACTTTGTAAATAGCTCGGTCCTTACTCTCATATCATCACTTTTTAAGAAGGAACTATTACATTAAGGATTTTCCCGAAAACTCGGCCCTTTCTTACATTTATGTCTTTGGTCGGATAGAAAATACAATATAATTAATTGATTTTTGAAATATTGCTCTGCTGCTTAAGCTAGCAGAGCATGACGTTACACAGTGCAACAAAGACCATTTAATGAGAGAATTTAATTATAGTCTAATTATGAGAGATTATAATTGTGTTCTGCTCAGTTTGCTCTGCTAGCTTAACGGACATTGAATTTCGATTATGAATCAAACCAAATATTAACAAACAAAAATAGTAATAAATATAAACAAAGTTTAACATGAAAAAATAAAAATAACAAATGTTTTCTTAAGGACGTTCCAGCAGTATGTTATGCAATCAGTACAACAAATGGCTTTGATTTTATTATAGCACCAATACATAAACACACATATACAACACATTGACAAAAACATTGTTCACATATACAAAATATTGTTATGTTGAAGAAAAGGAATGATTTTAAACTTTTAAGCAGCTATTACATTAAGGATTTCCCCGACAACTGAGCCTTTTCTTACATTTATGTTTTTCATCGGATATCACTTCTTTTTGAAAGACATAAATATACCGTAGGCTTCGCACAAAACGTAACGTGTTTTGTTATGCTATGCGTTACTTTACGCTTCGCGATATTTAACTCTTTTAAAGTAGATTCACATAACATATACAAAGGAAACCACTTCGCGTTATATAACGTCAACTCGCTCTGCTCGCTAAGGGCTTCCACCGCATCCTGCCCGGAAGTGGCTTAATTTTTAACCCTTAAATGTAACGTTTGGTTTTTCGCATTTTTGGGAAGGTTTCGTTGGGAAAATTAAAATTTTCTGATTTTTCTTATAGGTTTCAATGTAGATTTTTTACATATAGTTTTAAAAATAGTTTTCAACGTATTTTAATTCGAATGCTAAAAAACAAAATAAGTTTTCAGAAAACAGTTTTAAAAGCATTATTCGTGAAAAAAATAAAATTTTTGTCTGAACCTACAAATTGAAATATCTTGTAAACCAATAGAGATATCGGGAAAACAAATGAAAATTCAGTCGTTTTAAGTCAACATACTCCATAGAACCTGTATCCCACATCCGAATAACAAAGCAAGGCTATGGGAGTTTTATGACGTGCTGAATTAACGAGAAATTTCATATAAAAAGTTAAATAACTCTCAATCGGTTTGTTTTATCGAAAAAATAAGAGAACCCAAATTTTAAGTTTCATAACTGTAGGACCACCTTTGCTAATTTTGTATTTTTTTCAAAAAAAATTATTTGTCTGGGGTTAATTTAAATTTTGTTACAGAAATCTAACCCACTTCTTGACACGCTTGAAGGATGCGGCTTTGCATTCGAAGCGAAATAACTTTAATTTTATAATAAAAATCGGAAAATTTTAACTTTCCGAACAAAACCCTCCCAAAAAGGGAAAAAAACTAAAATTTTATTAAATTGTTAAAATTTAAGTCACTTCCAGACATTTTAGAAGTACGTGGTTTTTTGCATTTAATGCTGAATAATTTGAAATCTATAAAAATCTGAAAATTTTAATTTTCCGAAAACACCATCCCCAAAAATGAGAAAACATCAAAAAGTACCTTTCTAGACATGCTAGAATGATGCGGTTTTTTGCATTCGATTTAAAATACGTTGAAATCTATAAGCCTATTACCTTTCTAGACATGCTAGGTTTTTTGCATTCGATTTAAATTAAGTTGAAAACTATTTTTAAAACTATATTTAAAAAATTGACATTGAAATCTATTAGAAAAATCAGAAAATTTTATTTTCCCATCGAGACCTTCCCAAAAATGGGAAAATCCAAAAATCACATTTAATTACTTCAATTTAAGCCACTTGCAGATGTTTTAGAAGGATGTGGCTTCTTTAATTTGATGCGGAATAATTTGAAATCTTTTTGAAAAAAAGGAAAATTTTAATTTTCCCGAAACAACATCCCCAAAAAAGGGAAATCAACAAAAATTCCTTTCTAGACATGCTAGAAGGATGCGGTTTTTGCCATTCGATTTGATATACCTTGAAACCTGTAAAAAAAATCAGAAAACTTAAATTTCCCCAACAAAACCTTCCCAAAAATGCGAAAAATCAAAAGTTACATTTAAGGGTTAAAAATTAAGCCTCTTCCGGGCAGGATGCGGTGGAAGCCCTTAGTGATTAGAGCGAGTTGACGTTGTATAACGCGAAGTGGTTTCCTCTGTATATGTTATGTGAATCTACTTTAAAAGAGTTAAATATCGCGAAGCGTCAAGTAACGCATAGCAAAACAACACGCTGTACGTTTTGTGCGAAGCCATCGATATATTAAGGCCTTTCAAAAGAAGTTATATCCGATGAAAAACATAAATGTAAGAAAGGGCTGAGTTGTCGGGGAAATCCTTAAAGGAATAGCTGCTTAAAAGTTTCAAATTATTCCTTATCTTCAACATAACATTATTTTGTATATATTCGGCCATCAAGACCTTTCATTTGATACCCATATCTTAGGGGTCTATGTGGAAATTTTAAATCGCCATTTTGCGGCGGCCGACCTTCAGCATCTCTGTTAATATGAGAGAAATACAAAAAATGATAAGGAACTTAATTATAGTAAAACTAATTTTCTAGAACTTTACTTCTTATGTGTTTGTCGATTTTTTCAATATTCAGATAGATATACCAAATTTTGTGTTTCCTCCTCCCTCCCTCCTTTCTTCTTTCCGATTTTGGTCATGCTTACCATGAAAATGCATTGTCATCAGAACTGAACCAACATGTAAAAACTCAACTCCGTAGGATAAAAGGAAGTGGGTCAAATTTAACTTGCAAGATTTCATTACAGACACCGGGACAGGTGAAACTAAATAAAAGCTTATAATATTTGAATAAATGTACTCATATTAAGACAAACTAAATAATGAATGAAAATCTTTATTTGAATTGTTCAATAAATATTATAACATATTCGATATTCAAAATCGATTGCCTATTTCAGATCAAACTACCATGTAGAAAATATTATATACACAATTTTGTGGTTTTTCCCATTTTTTTCGGATGTTGCGATGAGAAAATTTAATTTTTTCGATCTACTAATAGGTTTTGAGATATTCCGCGTCGAACGCAAAATACCGCATCTTTCTCAAATGTCTAGAAATGGCTTAAACTTAAACACATAAATTTAATTTTTGGTTTTCCATATGTTCCGTTGGGAAAATATAATTTTCCCATCGATTCTTGTTTAAGGTTTCAGAAATTCTGCGTCGAATGCAAAAAACCGCATCCTTCTAGCATTTCTGGAAGTGGAGCAACATAGTTTAAAAATCGTTCACAATTATCAAAAGCAACACACCACTGGTGTGTTGCTAAATTTTAAGTATATATATATATATATAGAAAATATGGACCCATCGTAGAGAAGCAATATTTCCTATGTTAATTTTATCAAAACAAAAATATAAAATTTTTTCATTTCCTAATATAAATTTCATGATTTCATAATTTTCCCTGTGCCTTGAGTACTAGACCTAACTTTATACCAATTATCATCTTTAAAGGATATCTGGTGTAGGCCCTACATTTTATCCTGTCTAATGAGAATTATGGGCATTCCCGCTATTTTACGGTTTTTGAACCAAAATAACGAAAAGCAAAAACATGTTCTCATTGAACTCCCTAAATAGCTTATATTTGGAAAACCAGCACTGTAGCTCTTTTCGTTCAGAAGATATTTCGGGTTCAAATCAGCTCTGATTTAACGATAAGTAATAGTATTGTAAGCGCGTAGGCAAAAAACTCCTTAAACTCCGCCTGTCGCACTATCGTGCTCTAGAATCCTTTAAATTCCTAACAACCAAATAAAAACTAATTGAATGTTACGTGTGCATTTATTAATACACTCATTAAAAAAACTTCCATAACATTTTCATGTTGTTTCGATGGTTATAATATTTCCTTTCCAAGGACCAAAATGTTCAGGAATTGGATAAATGGGTTTGATAGTGGTCTCTATATCTATTTTTAAAACAAAAACCGTTTAAATTTCCAAAACTGATTGACTTATTTATTAATGAAATTATTTGAATACCGTTGAAAATAATGAAGAATTTAATTGTTTCTTCACACATAAAATTCGCCTTGCTTCCAGTGACGTTTATGTAGAACTCTTTTTGTGCAATACATATCCCTTATAAGTTAATTATATAATATACATGTTCAGACCATTTATTCGTCTGACCAAATCAAAAATATGTTTTTAACACTGACCATGCGCTTGCCTGCTCTTGCATTTTTGAGCAGTAAACAAATTTATTTCTATTGTATAACAAATAATATTAAAAAGATTTAAGACTTATCTTTAAAAGTTTTTACATATTGATTTTAAACCTTTTTATTCTTTCATAAGAAAAATTTTTGGAGTTTACTCCTTAAGAATCGATTTTCATATAATGCGCGGTATGAAAAAAATATGAAGAGTAAAATTTAGTGATCGAATGACCTTGTTACGTTTTTTGTGCGCAACCTATCTTGCCCGGTTTTTAGTAATGTGTGTATATAACTTGTATACTTCAGTCGGTCAGTCAGCCAGTCAGTTTCATGTCTAGCAGTATAAAATATTAGATACGTACTCATGGTATGCTGGACAGGGAATGTAATATAGGTAGCTGACGCATGTTAGAATACTGTAATTTGAAGATAGTAGAAAATTGATAGTAGCTAAAATAGATAGTAGAAAATAGATAGATAATAGAAAATAGATATGTAGTTTGAAAATAGATAGTAGCTGAAGATAGTAGCTGACGCATGTGTATATACTTATATGCTATATGTATATATATATATATATATATATATATATATATATATATATATATATATATATATATATATATATATATGTCGTAACCTCCAATCCTATTATAGGTTACGACATATATATACTTGAAATTTGGTTCTAACGAGATCGTCACTTGATTTTATCGGTGAATGCAAGAAACGGAGCTTTGACTTTGGAATAATTAATTTTTCGATGTTGTTTGAAATGATTGAAACTAGTATTTTGTATCGACGTTAAATTATTTATTGTTGTAAACCTACTGTTGTTGCGTTTTTAGGTTTAGTTTTAATTATAACACTTTGATTTTGATTTTTTAATCAAGTTTGTTGATTTTTTTTCGAGCAGGAAGGTGGAAAATGCATTGACGCACTGAGTGTGGGACTCCTGGCTAGCCAGACTACCCACTTAAACCAATCCCCATATAAGGGCTTCGAGAACTTGCTCATTAACCCCCGCAGATTAAAACATAAGAATAACAATATCAAAGAATATCACAACACTACATAGTCAAATGAATTGACTAGGTAGGAATAGAATAACAAACAAAACTATATTAAAAAAAAATTACAACAAAAAATTAACAATAACAACAGCAACAACAAATAACAACGTTCTAGTGAAGGAGTACAAAGCCTTCACTGCAACAAATAAAAATACTTAAAAAACTAGATAACAATTTAAAAAAAATTTTAAACTTATAAACTATATAAGAATAAAAAGTTTTAAAAACAAAAAAATATAACTACGTGTAATTTGTGATAAAGATTATTAAAATAATCAAAATGAACTCTAGGTTTTTTGAAATTACTTTTCAATTTTAAAAAATTTGAAATGTAATTTGTAATAGTGTGGGTGTAAAGAACCCACACTATTGCAATAAAAACAATAAAACTTAAAACTATGCGTAATAAAATATGATATTGTGGGTGTAAAAGGCCCACAATATCACAGATGAAATAGTCAAATAATATAAAAACACAAAACATTCACAAACACAAAAAAGTAAATAAAACTGTACGAGGCTATACATAAAACACAAATAAAAGAGACGACTTTTTAAAAAATGAGATGTTTGCCTTAGAGTCTCCGTAGAAGGTGGGATTTATTTAAAAATGTAATCATCCTCTTCATGAAGCTCACATTATATGATAATGCTCGTGCTACATTTTTTCGAAACCGTAGTCTTTGCCGTAAAAGTTCAAAGACTACACTTTCCTCAACAATATGTCTCACGGTTTGCACTGTCCTGCAAACAGTGCACCTTGGCTGATCCTCACCGCAGAGAAGATATGCATGCGAGATTTGAGTGTAGCCTATTCGCAAACGTGTAAGCGCCACACTCTCTCTACGGCTCAGATTTACAGGTGCCGGCATCTTATTGATGCTTGGCTCGACTTGTTTGAGCTTTTCCGTGAGGTTGTTCCACTCACGCTGCCATTTTTCAATAATTTTAAAACGTATGCACACTTTCAGGTTCTCTGGGCGTATTGGAATTAGATCCAGGTGGTCTGAATCAGCCGCGACCCGCGCAGCTTCATCAGTTACCTCATTCCCATGAATACCCACGTGCCCAGGCGTCCATACAAAAACGATGGACATGTGCTTGAGCACGTATAGTATCGCTTGGATGTTTTGCACCAGAGGGTCCCTTGAAAGCGTGCACATTACTGCTTGCAGCACGCTCAACGAGTCAGAACAAATGAGGAAAGTATTGTGAAGGTTCGAAAACTCTTCACAATATCGCAGGGCTTGCAAAATTGCATATAATTCAGCACTGTACACGGATGCCTGTGGGGAGAGTGACCAAGTGTGTGAGTTATTGCCAATGGCAATAGCACTCAGATATGGTTTTAGATCCATCTGTATACACGCACAGAGAGTCATTATATTTGCTAATAATTTGTTGGAAGCAGGTCCGATAGTACTGGGAACTGGCCTCATTTTTACGGAAACCAGCGAGGTCAAAGCGGCACCTTACCATTGGGATCAGCCAAGGAGGTACTTCATGAAAACTTTAGGAAGTACCTGAGCGAATTCGAAATTAAGACTCTCTAAAAGCCTACGTTCGAACGGCCAAAGGTCTTGTGACCGTGTCACGTCTCTCACTGTCTCCTCTGAAATCGTTTCTAAAGATACCCCCGTGACATAATTGAGGAGCAGGCACTCTAGCCTCAACCTCAATGGGGGCAATCCCGACTTTACACATAAACTGATATGGGAACTCGTTCGATAGGCTCCTGTAGCAAGTCTAATTCCTGCGTGGTGAAAAGGATCTAGGATTTTGAAAGCTGACATCCGGGTGGAGGAGAAAACTACGCAGCCAGAATCCATCCTGGACAGAACCAGCGATGAATAAAGCCGCAGTAGCAACTCCGGTCCGCACCCCACGATGTACCAGCCAATACCTTTAGCACATTCATTGCCTTGCGATAACTCACAGCCAGGGATTGGTGGTGTGGACGCCACGTTAATTTCTTGTCAAATACAAGTCCCAGAAACCTAATAGAGTCGGCACATACAAGGCGTGATCCTTTTAAGTAAATGATCGGATCAGGATATGCCTTGCGTTTTCTACAGAAATGGACCACTTTAGTTTTAACTGTGGAGAACTGAAAACCAACACTTTCTGCAGATGCACCGCTTCGTAGATGCCTTGCTGGAGTCTCGTTTCAATTGTATCCATTGATGGAGCTCCATAGATAATTACAAGGTCATCAACATACAGACATTGGCGAATCGGGGCTGAAGCTGCGATGTGATTGGCCGCTGTAGCAAAAAGAGTGACACTAAGCGTCGAGGCCTGGGGAACACCATTCTCCTGGGAATGGATCCCAGAGTCAGTGCCACCCACCCGGACATGAAATTTGCGGTCACACATTAAACTTTTAATGAACTGAGGCAGAGATTCTCTTAGACCGCAGCCATGCAGCTTCCTGAGAATGCCATACCTCCAAGTCATATCATATGCTTTCTCCAGGTCGAAGAACACTCCCACAAAATGATTGCCCCGGAGAAAGCTGTCGTGAATGGCATTCTTAAGGCAAACAAGTTGATCCATCGTCGAATGGTATTGGCGGAAACCTGTCTGATATCTACTTATCAGATGTTTCCAGCCACCAGACGAGACGTCTGTTCACCATTTTTTCCAATATCTTGCTGAAGCAGCAAGTCAAAGATATTGGACGGTAGCTTGATGGTTGCGATGAATCTTTACCCTTTTTAAGCAGCGGGAAAATAATGGTCCCCGCTTACATTGCTGAGGGTAAACGCTCTGCCGAAAAATATTGTTGTATAGATCCAGTAATCTGCACTTACCAGGAGAAGGTAGATTCTGGATCATGGCATAATGTATTGTATCGGGGCCAGGTGATACATCTGTTGAACCCTTAAGCGCCTCCAGTAGTTGTTAATTCCAGAAGCATTATAAATTCTTTGTTATTCTGAAGGGTTTTTCATTTAATTAATAAAATTTATTTAAAATACAATTATGATTACAATAAATAAAATAATGAAAAAGATTTTGAACATAATAATTATTCGAAAATTAACTAATAAAACTATTTAGAAAAGACTGAACTTAGTCAAAACTAATTTGTCAAAAACTTATCAAAAACTTAGTCAAAACTTTACTTTGTCAAAACTTGTGTCAAAACTTATTCAAAACTTTACTTTGTCAAAACTTGTGTCTAAACTTAATCAAAACTTTACTTTGTCAAAACTGATTTAATTGAAAAGAATAATTTTATTTTGTCGCGCTATCCTGGCTCTCTTTATCCTCAAAGGAGCGCTGCCCGAACCTGCAATGATTCCGATACTCGACAAAAACAAAAAAAAATATATTAGTAAAAGATATTACTAAATATTTTGTAATTGAAACAACACGCACGTTTTTGTTTAAAGAAAAGAAAAAAAAAATTGAATTAAACACAAGTTTTTACGAAACAAAAAAAAACCTGATTTTATTGCTTAAAAAAAAAAGATTATCCAATTTCTTTTTCAACAATTATTTTAATTTTTTTTCACACAATGTCAAACTTTGAATTACTTGATCAAATTACTTGTACAAATTCCAATTTTAACTTGATCTGGATTGAACAACAATTATATACTTTGATACTAACAGACAATAGTCGATATTAAACTTTGAAACTAATCGCACAATGGTCGATTTAAAACTGACTTAAATCGACACTGGTCACCGGTTTATATACCCGCCATGGGTCGTTCTAGAATATGATTGTTTTTTTGAATAAATATTTTGTTTTTGACAATATATTTTCGCATGGAGGCTTCTAGAATATTTTAGTATATCAACACCCATGGACGTAGTCGGAGTGTTCAGACTATTTATAAAATTAATTAAAAATTATACTTCTCTTTGGGTTTGATCCATAGTCATACCCCGCTTGGTTGATATTTAAGCAGTGACTTAATGACCACGGCCAGTGTGAATTCAAAATCTATACACAAATTTTATTATACATTCATTACTGTAAGCTAGCTTACTTCTGTTTATTTGTTTTACAAAAACTATCTTGTTTTTACAAAATTATTTATTTGTGATCTATTTATGTTATTTTGAAAAACATTCAATTTGTATGACTTTTGATTAAAATTAAATTATGTGTAATAATTTTTTTTCAATTTTTTATTTTTTTTAAAATAGAAAAACTTTAAATCAAAAGCAACAATTAATCTTATTATCATTTTTCGACTTAAAAAAAAAACTTAGTTTAAGAAAAAAAATAAATCGAGCTATATTATTTTATTTTTGTACTATCAATAAAAAAAACTCAAGGAGAGAAATATTTTGCAAGGAGAAAAATATTGTTTTGTTAAATATTTTGCATAATATTTTTCTATTAAAATGTGTGTTGGATCAAAAAAATTATACTTAATAATTTTCATTACAACAAAATCTCCCCCTCTAGATTCCAACGCACATTTTCTAATTTGCTTATTATATTTGGTCGACCAATTTCTAACTTAAGAACTATTTGAACTATACTAGTACATTTAGCTAGCTAGCAAAACTTAAAAGTGTACGTACACATTAGTTCTTCACTCTTCAACGGCGCCTGTTGTTGATTGCCAGTCGTCTGGGCCGCAAGTTGTACACTGGCTCTAATGCTCTGGCCTCTGGCTCGTCCACACTTGGTACATCCCGTCGTCTTCCATCACCTCCATGCCTTTGACCCCCCAATCGATCTGGAAGTAGTTGGCCGAACACCTCGTTCCCCACACTCAATCTTCCCAGATTCCCATTGGCGGCGGTCCTTGCACTGGCCGGCTTCAAGAGACCTCCATGTATCTTCGTGGGAGGCACTGTATCCACAACATATATTCCAGCTGGTAAACTCCTCAGCACTCTGTAAGGCCCTTTCCACTTTGGTGCCAATCCACTATGGACACCCTCCACCTTACTGCTGAGCACTTGGTTGCGCATCCAGACGCATCCGGACTCTCCTGGTTGATAACTGAGTTCCGTCTTCACTTGGTCGTTCTCCTCGGCATGGGCCAACATTGTTTGCCGAGCAATCTCAACATTCTGTTGACGTCCTTGGCCTCTCTCGTTAACCCATTCTTCAATATCTTGAGGCTCTTCTTCGACTTGTATCTGCCAATCCCCAGGCTTCTTCATCTCTGCCCCCAGTAACAATTGGGCAGGCGAAAAACCAGTTGTTCGGTTTGCTCTATTGCGTATTGCAAATAAGGACTTGTGTAATTGTTGGTCCCAATTCTTGTGTGCTTGCTCCAATAAATGTAATCGCAACAACTTCTTTAATTCCTGGTTCTGGCGTTCCGTGGGGTTGGCTTTTGGATGGTATATTGGCGTTGTCCAAATTTCTGTGTGCCAATCTCTGTTCACTGCTTTCCATTCTTTTGATCTGAACTGGGGACCATTATCACTAAGTACTGCTCTCGGATAACCATATCGACTGAATACTTCATCTTTGAGTACTTGTGCTATCTTCGAGGTCGACGTGGCCCCCAATGGAAATGCTTCGATCCATCTAGTGAAGAGATCAGTCACGACCAATATATTTGTCTTTCCACGTGATGTGCGTGGGTATGGACCCATTAAGTCGATGCTGACTACCTCCCATGGTGAAGTAGGTCTTCGACTTCTCATTGCTGTACTTGGTTTCTGATTTAGTGGCTTCACTCTAGCACACGTATCACACCCTTTTACATATCTGCGTATGTCATCTTGCATCCCATCCCAGTAGACGCGGTTACGGATTTGACGATACGTTTCTCTCCATCCTGGGTGTGCTGCTACATCACTGTCGTGATATCTTCTAAGAAACCCAAGTCGGCGTTCTTCGGGAACCACTGGCACTTCTTGTACCATCTGTTGACTATGGTACCAGAGGATCCCGTCAGCTACGGTGTAGTTAGCTCTTGTTCTGTCCACTCATCGACGTAGATTGCTTCTCAGTGGACTATTACTATCTACGATGTATCTTCTGATGGCAGTCACATCACGATCTTCATCCTGCCATCGTCGAATATCATCAAGTGTGGGTGTTTCCACTTCGATTGCGTTGAGGGTTATTGGTGTTTTTGCCCTCTTTTTAATCACCCACTCTGGAATGTCCTCCACTTCTTCATCTTCAGCCTTGCCCTGTGGTTGTCTGGACAAGGAGTCGGCGGCTTGATTATCTTTTCCGGGGACGTGAATTATCTCAAAATCATAGGCTCCCAATGTCAATGCCCATCTTGTCAATTTTGCTCGACTATCTTTAGTTTTGTTCAGCCATTGGAGCGCTGCATGATCTGTGTATAATTTAAAATGCCTTCCTTCAAGATATCCTCGAAACTTCCTCAATGCCCTGATTATCGAGAGACATTCCTTTTCTGTCGTGGCGTACTCTCTTTCTGTGGGTCCAAGTTTCTTGCTGGCGTAGTTTATTATTCGTCTTGTCTTGCCATCATCTTCCATTTGAAATAATATTGCACCCAATCCGACGTCACTAGCATCCGTGTTTAAACAAAACGTCTTCTTAAACCCTGGATGTGCTAGTTTCGGTGCATTCACAATCGATGATTTCAGATTTTCGAACGCCTTCTGATTCAATGTTAGCCAGCGCCACTTTATGTTCTTCTTGAGCATTTCGCTTAGAGGTGCAGCTATATCTTCATAGTTCTTCACGAAGCTCCTGTACCAACTACATAATCCCAAAAATTGTCGTAATTGTCGTCGTGTTCTTGGTACAGGGTGATTACTGATAGCTTCATTCTTCTCTTCCTCTCTGTCAATGCCATCTTCGCTCAATATGTGTCCCAGGTAATTGACTTTGTTGCTGCCAATGACACATTTGCTTGGTTTACAAGTTAATCCATGTTGTTCTAGTCTTTCAAGTACAAGATCCAGGTGGTGTAAATGTTCCTTGACTGATCGACTGTAGATTAATATGTCATCCAGGTAAACTTGGCAGAAATCTTCGATGTATCCAGATAAAACTTCGTTCATTAAACTCTGGAACGTAGCTGGCGCATTCATCAATCCAAACGGCATGACGCGAAATTGATAGAGACCTCTTGGGGTGGTAAATGCTGTGTACTCTTTCGATTGTGGCTCTATCTCAATTTGCCAATAACCAGTCTGAAGATCCAATGTAGAAAATATTTTTGTTCCATTGACTTTTCTCAGCATCTCTTGCAGATCTGGAATCGGAAACGCATTGCTCTTTGTGATGTCGTTCAATTTTCTGTAATCGACGCACAATCGAAAAGTACCATCTTTCTTCTTCGACAATACGACGGGTGCGGCCCAAGGCGATGTGGATGGTTCTATAATGCCATCGCCTTCCATCTCTTCAATCATCTCTTCTAATACCCGTTGCTTCTCATTGTTGTACGGGTATGGTCGTAATTTAATGGGGGAATTCTTCGTAATCTCAATCTTGTGTGTGATCGTTTTTGTCCTTCCAACTTTGCCGAAAACGCTGGGATGTCGCCGAATGACATCTTTTAACTGCTCTTGGTTCTCAAGGAGTTTAATTTGTAACTCGCCCAATGCATCGTTAATTGCTGCCATTTCTCTATGGGCTCCATCTGGTTTTCTCCATGCAATGCGGACTCTCTTATCACACCCCAAGTAAATTATACCACTCCGGTAATCGATGCTCACACCATGTTTTGTTAAAAATTCATGACCAAGTATTAAGTGGTTCCGTGGGCCAGGTACAACCATTACTTCAACATTGAACTTCATTCTTGATATCATCACATCCATGCACATTTTCCCAAGAATCTTGAAAGTATTATTGCTTGTGGCTCCACTCCCTGTACTATCTCTGACAGGGTGCCGTTTACCAATACTTCTTGCCAATTCTTCACTAATGAAATTGTGTGATGCTTGACTATCGATCAGTGCCAATATTGATCTGCCATGTACATCAACTTCCACAATTGGCCCAGGTGTTGAGTTCTTGGTCTCCATTGTTGTTAAATGGACCGGTAATTGTTGGTGTTCACGCTGATGTTGTGTGGCTTTGTGGAGGTTAATATTTTCTTCAGAATCAATCTCCTCCATTATTGATCCTGGCTCTTCGTCCAGAGTTCGAACCGTGGTGCGTAACTCGTCCACCGATCTTGGATTCGAAATTTTTACTAGTGTACGTACGTTGTTGCGTAATAAACTCAATATTTTGGGCACCACGCCATCAATGTTCCTATCGGCGTGCACTCTTCTGAACAGCTGCACCTTCATATTTACGAACGCCTCTGTCTTCATTCCTGTGGGTTGGGAAACGGTCATCAATTCTAATTCAGCTTTGGCTTTCCTTCCTTTACAGTTGAAGAAACTCTCCAGTAGGTTCAGCTACATTTTCAATTTCCCAAAATCTTTGCAGTACACTTTCTAAAGATTCAAAAGTGCAAAATGCTTTTGTTTCATCTAAGGTACTAGACAAGATTGGAGCGGTTCCCATAACAATATATCCCAGTTTGGTTTGGATTGCCAGAGATGTGTTAGGGGTGCCGGTTACCTTTCTAGGACGTAAAAGTTCTGCCACAAGTTGCGATCCTATAATACCATCTACTTCACAAGTCATCAGCTAGCGGTAAATCTACGAGATGATCGAGATTTGTTATGTCAACTTTGACTGATGGCAAGCTGTCCGTAATTTTGTCTATTATAAAAACGTTCATATTAAACTTGTATTGATCATTTATAACAGAGGCAAAATTAAGATTTGAATATCCTCTAATGGATTTCTTTGATGTAGATATCCCTTGTACTAACAAGTTAGTTTTTGAAATGGGTAGATTTAATCTTTTACAACAATCGAATGTAATGAAATTAGATTGACTACCAGTATCTAAAAGAAGCCTAATTTTATGTTTGATGTTCCTGCTGTCAAAGGCGTACACAACTGCAGTAGACAACAATACTACAGAGTTTCGGATCATTAAATTATTTAACGGTGGTTGTCTAGAACAATAACTATGAACAATTTTATGGTCGCTGCTGTTGTTAGGTTGGGATTCTTCCTTGGTTTTAGAGCTACAATTTGGTGATTCAACGGTTTTCGATACATTACTGGCCTGATCAAAATGTAATAATGTGTGATGCTTAATTTTACAGAGATTGCAAGTTCTCTGCGACTGACAATTACTAATTTTGTGATGTGGGTTCAAACAATTAATGCATAAGTTTTTTTCTTTCGCCACTTTATATCTATCATGCGGTACAAGATTTAAAAACTTGGGACATTGAGTAACTGTATGCACTTGTTGATCACAAACAAGACAGTTTTTTTTAAATATTTACTATTTTGACTATTCGGTAAGTTTTGACATTAAAACATTTATTTACACGCTCAGCTGATTTATCATTGATATTGCTAACAAAATAATTTTTACTAATTTTAGATGGATTTGAAGCACTATTGTTAACTCGAAATTTATCCATTTTTGTTGTTTTGCTCTGACGTCTAACAAATTGAATCAGTTCTTCGTAGGTGGGTAAGCCTGTGTGATCTCGAATTAATTCGAAGGCTTGAACTGTTTCACTGGGAAGTTTCGTCATCGAAAAATAAGTCAAAATATAGTCGGTTAGATCTTCGAGTTTTAAACGTTTCAATGCAACAACAGATGAATGGAATTTTTCCAGAAATATTTGTAGCTGGTTGTGGTTTGAATTGTACGTTGGACGAAAACTAAACAATCGATCTAAATATAAATTAGCTAGATATCTTTGATCTTGATACGTATCTTCAAGAAGCTTCCAAATCAATGTATAATTACCTGGGGTAGGTTCAAGGCCACTACATGTTTTCAAAGCCTTTCCTGTAAGGCTACTCAAAAGATATTGCAGCTTTTCTGGTTGTGTAAGCTCAGTCTTGATATGAACAAGCTGCTGAAAGTTTTCATAAAACAGTGGCCATAACGTTAAATCCTCTCCGTCGAATTTCATCAATTCAATTTTAGGCAAATGAATCCTCGACCGATTTTGAGATGGATGGCTACATTCTGAAGGGCTAGAAACGACTGTTTCATTCTTGATGAAAGACATAGCCAGATATTCAATGTGATCGCACAACTCTTCAAAAGTTTCTAAAAACTGATACGACGGTGTCGCTTCAGGAGTAAGTTTCTGGTTTAAAATGACAATTTGTTGAATTAGATCGTGATATTCCACTTTGGTTTTGGAAAACGTACTATAACGAATTTTAAAGTTTTATAATTTTTTAGAATACCAACCTACCAAAACCTTACCCAAGATATTTTGAATAAAGCGAAAACTATAAGACATGCCGCTAAAGAAAATCTACTTTATTCTAAAGAAGTAAACAAACACTATTACGACAAGAAAACAAAAGAAAGTCCAATAAAAGAAGGCGATATAGTATTAATAACTTAAAACTAAGGCCATCTTATAAAGGCCCATACAATGCGTACAAAGACACAACAACAATACAGCCACTATTAGAATCAGTAGACAAAAACTTCGTACATATCATCTAAACCAACTGAAACTCTTTGTTTCAGATGAAAACTGTTTGGCTGATAATAATCTTACACTCGATGAAAAACATATGGACCCTGGCGAAGGCCCCAGCAGCATTTGTTATCCAGTTCTTAAATAAATCCGCTGCAATATATCATAACCATATTGGCGATGCCAAAATATCCAATCAATACATTAGTTCATTTTTTCGATATCTATAAAATTAAGTATATGTTCAAAGTTTCTCAAACTACTTATACTGGCTCCGTATCATATTGTAATCTTATCGACAGAAAAGAGGCAAGTACGTGTAGAATGACAATTACGCTTTTACATCACAAAATTAACAACCTACAAAGTCAATTTGACAATATAAAATCACAACACTTAAATAACAAAAAAAAACGAAAAAGACTTATTGACGGCGTAAGCTACCCAATTAAATGGCTCTTTGGAATACCTGACGCAGACGACGCTAAATTCTATAAAGCATCAATTGACGCCCATATTAATAATCAAACTCAAACTCACGTCTAAATGCAATCACAAATTAGAGTAATCACAGATGCCGTTAGAAACATTAATCGCACAATGTTAAACTTAAACGAAATAGAAGACAAACTTAATAAAAATATCAATACATTTAATTCTTACATGAAAGACAGTACTAAAATTGTTAATAAAAATTCATTTAAAATCGATTTAATTTCTGATTTGATGTTAATAAAACAAATAAATGACGAAGTATGGTACAACGACAATTGAATGACTATACGATCCTTCTTAACATTATCTAGACGTGGAATAATAAACTACCGAATCTTACCACCAAAAACCTTATTACACGAACTTCAACAATTATTCAAATATAATATACCACTCGAGCCTACTTGGCAAAATTTAGAGTCATACAATTTAGAATCATCAAATTAAAATCATTTTTAATTTTTAATAGAGGTATTTTTAAATAAAAGTAACAAAGTCAATTGTTATAATTTAAAAAGTGAACTTTCCTCATTTAACTTACTTGATAAATAATCAAGTCATCTTATAATTGAAGCCAAACAAGCCGTGGGACAGATTATTAGAATTGCACTTGGACATAGTATTCACTGGATGGAGAAGTAATCTTCAATTTGGGACAATGGTATTTTATGGACGCAACGCTAATTATTCTATAAGTACTTCGATTTGGAAATTGGATAAAGGGTTTACGAATTTATACCTTGAACAAATAACGCCCCTAAATTACGGTTATTTAGGCGCCCCTAACTAACCGTACTGATTTGACGTACCGCCTATTGGATACGACAATATATACTAGCTGACCCGACAGACGTTGTCCTATCTTAACTATGAATATATTTATTATTCTAATGCTTTATGATATTCTTAGTTTTCTTAGTTTTCTTATCTAGCGACTTCATCAATTGTTGGCGCATTAAAACGCCTTGTGTGTTGTCCTGCAGACGTCTTATCGGCTTTGATGACATACGTTCTAATGCGGTCGGGAAGAATGCAACCAATTCGTTGTGCTGATGGAAAAACATTTGGAGTTGTTCCACAATTGGTCTTTTCACCGAATTGTTGTGTGCACAACGCTGATCGACTTGTTTCGCTAAATGGCTCATAAAATAAATTTTCATAAATTTGTAGTCACTATCCCGCGTTGTTATATTTGACCCTGAATCTGCAAAGGTAAACAGATATTAAATAGATGTAATATAGGATATTGTATAGCGAATTGTTTGTACCACCGTGTGGCTCTCCCATGGTGCTCTCAAAATACTTTCACAGCACTACCATGCCACTATCATCTTTTTTAAACACACTCACTTCTTTCTGCTTTTGGCAATTTACCGAGCTACAAATGTACTTTAAGCCATTTCAATTGATACACCATTTTATTTGATAGCTGGCAACGTATTTTTCATCACGTGATGGTAGAACTTAATTGTTTTTCAATATACTTACATTAAAACTTGGCTTAAATTTTTCTAGAATAACTTTTGTTGCGCCAAATGATGTCATTTGATTCCAACTATTTTATCCGATCAAAACATAAATGTTAAAAAGGCCCGAGTTTGCGGGGAAATCCTTAATGTATAACAGCTGCTCCTTAAAAAGTGATAATATAGGATAAAGAACCGAGCTAATTACCAAGTGTGAGTGAAATGAATTTTTAAAATTTATGTTTTTGATCGGATATTACTACTTTTTGAAAGGTATATATATATATATATATATATTTTTTTTTTTTGAAAGGTATATGTATATATGCCTTATATATACCCTATAACAATCGATATTCTCACAAAGAAATTATAGTTTATAAATGACGATCAACTTCCTCGACACGATATATATATATATATATATATATATATATATATATATATATATATATATATATATATATATATATGGTAAATATGGTAAGAGATTTTACAATACACGTAAATGCTGTAAGCTGATTGTATAATACTGTTATATTATTCGTTGATACCTAACAACGAACAATTTATTAAGTATTATAAATTACATTAGCAAATGATGTTTTTTCCCATTTTTTCGGATTTTGCGTTGGGAAAATTTAATTATTAGAAAATTTCAAGAAATAAATTATATACATAAAGTTAATGTTTGATTTGCTATATGTTCCGTTGGGAAAATTAAATTTTCCCAAAGATTCTTATTTAAAGTATCGAAAATTCCGCGTCGAATACAAAAAGCCGCACCCTTTAAGCATTTCTGGAAGTGGAGAAACAAATTTTTTTTAAATTGCACATGCCTCTCACGAGTGGGGTGTTCTACGTTTTAGTATAAATATAGAAATATGGACCAATCATAGAGCAGCAATATTTCCTATGTTAATTTTATCAAAACAAAAAAGCAAAAGTTTTCCCGTTTCCCGATATAAATTTCGTGATTTCATAATTTTCCCTGTGCCTTGGGTACTAGACCTAACTATATGCCAAATATAATCTTAGAAGGATATCTGGTGTAGGCTCTACGTTTTTATCTTGTCCAATGAAAATTGTGAGCGTACCCGCTATTTTACTGTTTTTGAACCGAAATAACTTTATAACCATTTATTTCTTAACGAAAAGCAAAAACTTGTTCTCTTTAATTCCCTTAATAGCTTATATTCGAAAAACCAGCACTGTAGCTCTTTTCGTTCAGAAGATATTTCGGGGTCAGATCAGCTCTGATTTAACGTGTAGTAATCCTTCAGGAGGACCTGATAAGCAAGCTCCAGGCTATTTCCAACATATGGGAGAAGCGAGTCTCGTCAGACTGAGTTAGGAGGGGGAGCACAATGGACCATAGGGTCGAAGTGCAATAATTGTTTACCCCGATATCAATCAATCAATCAATGAAACGTGTAGTAATAGTACTGTAAGTGCGAAAGCAAAAAACCCCTTGAACTCGGCCTGTCGCACTACCGTGCTCTAGATTGCTCGTTATGAGTCAAAAAATGTTTAGAAGTGACCGCCCGTACAACACAATACTTAAATGCCTCTCGATTTCCACAATATAATTAAATGCAGCTCGATAGGGGTAAAACGCAATAATTCTATGTTGTTGATTTCAATTCCGTTCAACTTCATACCGCGTTTCGCGTTGCTCGTCAGTTTGGCTTGCTCTTGTATATCTTTCACCTCTAGCTTTTCGAGTTTTACGACTTAAATTTTTACGCCTCCAAAAATTACAATAATTGTACATATATATTTAAAAATTTTTGCTTAGGTAAACTAAAATTGACACAAGACACAATTATTTTTTTTACTTTTTTGTGCATTTTTGGTTCATGAATATTTGATTTTTGAAGTCGGGTTTCCATTTTGTCAAAATATTTTTTATTTTAGTGCATTTTATCATACCAGATTTTCAGTTTATTTTACATGCATTTTGTTTTTTTTTTTTTTTGTAAAAATTTTTTTTTTGGGGTCGCTTTTTTTTGTAAAAATTTTTTTATTTGAAGTTGGTTTTTAATAAAAGTTTCTTCTTTTTCTGTTATGAATGAGTATATCCTTTCAAACAAAACAAAAATTTTCGCAGGAATCGGTGATCACATATAAAATGAGGGTTTTCCTCGATTTCCAGGAGATCCCCTCATCAGAATGCGATTTGATGACAATTTGACCAATCGGAAATCAAACCCTTTAAAACAAAAAAACAAAATTCAAAACCGATTCATAAATGACGGAGTTCTGAGATAGCAAATATTTAAAAAAATAAAATAAAAAAGCAACACACAGGCGAATTGAGAACCATCCTCCTTTTTGAAGTCGAGTTAATTATTTTAAACCAATACCTCTCGAAGGATTGTTAACTATTCATTTGTGGTATTTTCACGTGTCACTTGTGTTTGGCATTTTAACCTAACTTAATAATATATAACAAACATCATCTGATTGATATACAAGGGCTGAGTAATTTATCGCTAGTGTTCATTAATAAATTTTAGCGATAAGACATGGAATATCTAGATTATGCATAATTAAAACATAGTCAATTTTAATGATTTAATAGAAAGTAAATGGGAATGCATTGCTATTGTTATAAACTTTAACGATTAAAATTAACTAGTGTATTTTAAGAAATAAACTGCGTCGTATCATTTTTTGGTCATAATTATTCGACAAGCGAAACCTAAATGGAGTTGGGATCAGGACCATTAAATAAAAATAGCAAACGAACACCACATTGATTAGGGCTAAACTTGGGTTTAATTGGACCCAAGAATAAAAAACTTCGTTTGATTCTTGACATGCCAACTCCAAAGAAAATTAGTGACCTGAGACGATTTTTAGGCACAATTAATTATTATCGCCGCTGCCTCCCGCGTACAGTTGAGACACAATCTATTTTACAGGATTAAATTACTCAGTCCGGGGGAATCGATAAAAACGTTATTAATTGGACTTCTGCTACAGAAAGTGCATTCAAAAAACTTAAATCTGAACTTTCTTATGCCGCTCTTTTAGCACACCCAACGCCGGATATTCCAATAGCCTTGATGGTCGACGCTTCTGAAAAATGTGTAGACGGAGTAGTACAACAATTTTGCAATGGCGCATATGAACCATTAGCATTTATCTCAAAAGAAATGCCTACTGCTCAACAGAATTACAGCACGTATGACAGAGAACTTTTAGCCGCGTACTTATCAATCAAACACGTTATTTATTAGAGAGTCGAGCATTTACTTTGTTTACTGATCACAAACCTCTCACTTACTTGTTATGTATTTGAAATAAAGGTGATCAATGTTTACACGCCTTTAGAATAAAAAATATGAGAGCGTGGGAATACATTGATCACATTGTAAATAAATCAGTTGAGTTGTACACACGGATTTATAATTTACAACCCTATCCTATATTCAATTCATCCTGTAGAAACCGAGAATATAAATACATAAAAGTAGCGACGAGGGTGGGATCGAATCATTTACGCGTACAAAAAAATATTTAATATTTAAGAAGTTTCGTTAGCTGTTTCAAACACTGTTGAGGTTAAGTTGAAACTAAAAACACTGCGTAATTTTTTTTTTATAAAAGTGTTTTGTGTAATAACCAAAGGTATGATTGCATCATTTTTACAAACACATATATATTTGGGTTTGAACTACTTATCAAGTAGATGATTGGAGAAAAAAAAATCTACAAATTTTTTGTCAATTAAAATTTTTCAACTAACACAAGATATATAACCAAATTTCAACTTGGGCCTATTTAGATGTACCTACCAACCAAGGGCGTCAGATTCGTCCTATGCTTGAAAGCCCTCTAGCAAAATCCTTTTTAAAAAAATCCTGTCAAAATATGCTTGGTCATATGATATATCAAATAAATCGTTCAAAATATAGCGATGGACGCTGCGGTTGCTCAAGAACTAATTAAAGTGTTGATATGAAAACTCCAACGGAGCGTGTGTCAAATCCACAAAATGATTTTAGGGGAATAAATCTTCAAAGTTTCGACGAATCAAATGAAACCTTTGACTCTTATTTACAGCGGCTAGAAAATTACTTAGAACTGCGAGATCTCAAATGAGATACAATTGAAGACGACATACGATGTGTACAAATTTTAATAAGCTGCCTAAGCACCAAAATTTGTCACACGCTCACAAGCTTAACGGCTCCAAATCTCCCTAAGGAAAAATCATTTGCGGAACTTAAGGAGTTGCTCAGATCCCACCTGTGCCCCAAGCCCAGTGAGGTCGCTGAGCAGCATAAGTTTGCATCAAGAATACAACACGAAGGAGAGAGCATTTCTGATGATAAAGCCGCATTGAAAAAGTTCACAACAATTCGTAATTTTAAGTGTGCTGAATGTAATAAACCAACGGAAAACACCCATCTTAGATCGCAAATTATACGAGGCGTCAGAAATAGTGAAATGCGAGAAAGTTTGTTACAACAAATTGCTGACATTAAATTTGATGACATTGTTAAAGTAGCTATATCAATCGAATCATCGAAAAATGAAAGCAGGGAAATTCTCAAATAAATTATTTGAGCAGAAATAGGCAATCAAATTATAAACCGTCTAGCTCGAGACAGAAACCATCCAATCAAACATATTTCCCTCACCTAGGTAAATGCTTCAAATGTGAAAGCCGAAATCATATTTCTAAAAATTGTACGGAAAGAAATTTTCAATGTTCCTTATGTAAAAAAAGGTCATGTTAAAGATGTATGCTTTAAAGGTTCAAATAAACCTTTTTCCCAAAACATCGTAGATGAACCATATCCAGAGATCCAGGAATCCTATCCAGAGATCCAGAAGAAGAAACACAAAATGACGACGGTGACGATTTAGAATTTTATATGATAAACACAATTACTAGCATAAATGTCATTGATCAAAAAAAATTTATAATGGAAATGTTAGTAGATGGTTGCGTTATTCCAATGGAAATTGATACCGGGGCTGCCTTATCCACAATGGCTAAAGGGGTATTTGATAAATGTTGGCCGGGAAAATCACTAGAATCTACTACGGTGTAACTAAAAACGTATACGGGAGAAATCATACATCCTTTAGGTGTTGCGCAAGTTCATATAGAGCATGCGGGAGAACGATTTAGGGGTGAGTTATATGTTGTTAATAAGCAAGTTGACAGTATGGTAGGAATTGGATTAGAAAACTTCAAATAAATCTTACAGACATTAATAAAATCGACCAGGAAAAAATAGATATGCGGGTCAAGGGAGCGGCTTACAATAAGCCTGCTGGGTGACAGACCTAATAAACCAATTGGAAGACGTTTTCTCAGAAGAGATAGGAGAAATCAAAAACTATGTGTGCTCACTCAGTCTCATAGAACTCTATCTCAAACAACTCTATCTTCTTACGAACACGACCGGTACCCTATGCCTTATTAGATCCAATTAGCAATGAAATCGATCGTTTAGATCGTTTAGAAAGACTAGGAATCATAGAAAAAGTTACTCATTCTGATTTTGGTAGTGCCAGTACCCCATAGTGGCAGTAATAAAACTAAATGGGAAATTAAGATTGTGTGCAGATTACATGGTCACAATAAACAAATTCTTGAGGGATGACAACTATCCCATACCTAGAATCGATTATATTTTCACCAAGCTAAGTGTAGGAAATTATTTTTGTACACTTGATATAAATCAAGCCTATCTACATATGAAGGTCGACAATGAATGCTCCGTGTTACAAACGATAAGTACCCATAAAGGGTTATACAAAGTAAATCGATTAATGTTCGGTATTAGGGTAGCGCCAAACCTGTGGCAAAGATTTATGGACTCTATATTAAGAGATTTAGAAGGAGTTGTCTGTTTTTTTGATGACATCGTGGTAAGAGGAACTACAGCCCAGGACTTACAAAAGAACCTGAGGAGAACCTTCCTCAAGCTGCACGAACATGGACTTCACTTGAATCGAAGGAAATGCCAATTCTATCAAAAATCCGTGACTTATCTAGGCGACAAAATCAGTGAGGAGGGCCTAGAACCTTTACCTGATAAAATTGCCGCTATCGTGGACTGTCCAGAACCAAAGGATGTAAGCGAGGTAAGAACTTTCCTCGGGCTTAGAAGTTATTGAAAAAAGAGTCAAAATTTTTGTGGGACGAAAAATGTAAAGACGCATTTACTAAGTTGAAAAGGGAGATTGCTAGCCCAAAAGTTTTAATGTCATACAACGCCAAATTACCTTTAATCGTGGCCACGGATGCTTCGCCAATTGGCCTTGGGGCAGTAATATCGAATGTATTAAAGGATGGGACTGAGAGGCCGGTTTATTTTGCATCGCGCACTCTAATGGCCGCGAAAGGAACTACAGTCAGATCGACAAAGAGGCTACGGCCATAGTATGGGCAGTAAATAAGTTCTTCCAGTATTGTTATGGTCGAAAAATAATTCTGATAACCGACCACAAACCATTAACGCGTATTGTTTTTCCAGAAAAAGATTTACCAGCAACTTCTGCTATAAGGTTGCTGCATTATGCTAAATTTTCATCTGGTTTTAATTACGAAATTCAATATAGAAGTACTAAACAACATGGAAACGCAGATTACTTGTTGCGATTCCCGATTAGTAATAAAGAGACACCTGACAATTTTACAGATAGTAAGTCAGAGTTTTACCTGACCAACTTCGTATCCTACCGGTGACTAGCGCAGTCATAAGTAAGGAATCATTAAAAGACACTCAATGCAAAGGAATAATACAAGCGCTACATTCGGGAAGAGACATTGACGGCTCACCGAGGGCCAGTATACTATTGAAAATGTCTGTTTATTAGGTCTGCAGTTGGCACACACCGGAATTGTTCGGAGGAAGAATCTAGCACGCAGTTACGTGTGGTGGCCAAACATCGATAAAGATATCGAAGAAATGGCGCAAAAATGCAAGCCCGAAGATATTGCTAACCAAGTCAAAAAATTCGACAACTACAATATTACTTCTTCGAGAGACTTTCTCAGGATTCGGGTTACCAATAACCGTAGTTAGCGATAATGGTTCGCAATTATGCTCGAAAGAGTTGGCAGATTTCATGAATTCCAACGGAATTACGCATAAATTTTCGGCGCCGTACCATCCCAGCGCCAACGGGCAAGTTGAACGGTACGTGCAGACCATGAAACAAAGTATCCGAACCATGTCAGAGGAGCCGGGTGATGTAAATTTAAAACTGTATTGATTTTTAAAGCAGTACCGGAAGGTTCCAAATACCACAACCAGGGAAAGCCCAGTACAGGTCCTATTTAATGGGCAATACCGCACGAGACTTGATCTGGTCAAGCGGAACATAACGGACGAAAAAATAACCCTCCTGATACATGGAAGGCTAGACAACTTGAAGTAGGGGACAGAATAGAAATGCGGGTGTATCAAAACGCTACAGAAAAATGGAGATTCGGAATTATCATGGGGAAAAAGGGAAATTTACACTATGACGTAGACGTGGACGGCCAAGTACAATGTCGGCATATTGATCAATTACTTAAATCAAAATGTGAAGAAACAAACCAACCTAAACCGTTCTTCAGTCAACCTCGACCTACCATAACAAATACTGAATCAGATACTCCCAAAGCTACTGGTACTTCGGTTGCAACAGACCCGGTCGTACCACAGCAAAATCCACAACCAGAACCGCTAAATGAAACGGCAAAGGAACCTACCACAAACTCACCACCCACACTCGTGCTTAGACGATCTACAAGAATTCGGAAATCACCAACCCGACTGAATTTGTAAAATAAATAAAAAAGAGAGAATAATGATATATATTTTGAAATAAAGGTGATCAATGTATACCCACCTTTAGAATAGAAAATATGAGAGTGCGGGAATACATTGATCACATTGAAAATAAATCAGTTGAGTTGTACACACGGATTTATAATTTACAATCCTTTCCTATATTCAATTCATCCTGTAGAAACCGAGAATATAAATACATAAAATACTGTTTCAAACAAAAACCTGAAAAATCATCGCCGCGTCCATCTAGACATCAAGATTTTGTAGCGCAATTTACGACAGATATTCGTCACATTTCAGGTCAAGCGAATATAATGGCTGATTTTTGTAGTCGTGTTGACGCAATTACAACACCTTTCTCAGTTCCGTATTCAGATATCTTAAAAGCTCAAGAAACAGATTTGGAACTTCTAGAGTTTATTTCAAGTTCTAATACTTCTCTTAAATTATCAAACATCATTACAGATTTTAGTGATCTACCGCAAATTTGTGATGCATCGACTGGTAAGCCACGTCCATTTATCCCAAAAGGTTTTAGGAAAACTGTTTTTGATTCAATTCACAACCTATCTCATCCTGGCATTAAAACTACAACTAAAATGGTATAACAACGCTTTGTTTGGCCAGGCATGCAAAAAGACTGTATCAATTGGTCCAATAGTTGCCTTCAATGCCAAAGTCTGGCGACATACTAAAAGCCCAATCGACCATTTCGAAATACCCGATTCTAGATTTTCTCATTTTCATTTAGACATAGTAGAACCTTTTTAATTAAATTAAATACTGATATGAAAAAATAAACTCGTCAACCAGGAATCGAACCTCGGGCCTCTGGATATCTAGTCCAGTATGCTTCCGCTACAGCAAAGACGACTGTGACGTAATAGCCAACTTTTCATATTATTCTTATTTTTATTTATTTAGACAATATTACTTCTTTTGAAGTTATTTATTTAATATTTGTTTATTTTAGCGACTTTAGCGATTTACACAAATAAACAAATATTAAATAAATAACTTCAACAGAAGTAATACTGTCCAAATAAATAAAAATAAGAATAATATGAAAAAGTTGGCTATTACGTCACAGTCGTCTTTGGTGTAGAGGAAGCATACTGGACTAGATATCCAGAGGCCCGAAGTTTGATTTCTGGTTGACGAATTAATTTTTTTATATCAGTATTTAATTTAATTAAAAATTCCATGACAATGAAATTTGTCGGAGTATACGCTAAAGTCTTCTACAGTTTGTCATACGTAACCGAAAGGAATTTGGACAAACATCGTTAGTTTGACGCGTAAGTATACACAAATAAACAAATATATTTGAACCTCTTCTTCCGTCTAATGGTTACAGGTACTGCGTCACAATAATTGATCGTGTTTCTGTTACTGATGTTACCTCCGAGAATGTAGCTAATGCCATCTTTAGAGGGTGGATTGCTAGATTTAGAGCACCAGAGATAATTACTACGGACAGAGGCGCACAATTTGAATCCTCACTCTTTCAATCTCTCGCCATCCTATTAGGCACTCAACGCAAACGAACTACAGCTTATCATCCGTCAGCAAACGGAAAAATTTAACGGTGGCACTGGTCTCTTAAAACCTCAAATAAATGTCACCTTTTAGGCAAAAAAAACTGGGTTGATAATCGATCGATTGTATTATTAGGATTACGCACTTGCATTATTTCAGATTTAAAAGCGTGCTCCACAGAAATGACTAACGATTGTACAATTAGACTCCCTGGCAAACTTATTTATAAAAATAATAATAATACTGCTTCTAATGATTCGGATTCATTTATTACCCGATTTAAGAACATTATTGACCAATGTAAACCCACTAAACCAATCGTTCATGGTAATCATTCATTATACATACATCCAGATTTATCTAAAACTAATTTCGTTTTAGTAAGACAGGACGGTGTTCGTAAACCCGTTCAACCAGCTTACAACAATTTTAATTAATGACAAATCCTATAATATTTCAATAGACAAACTTAAACCAGCTTATATGCTAAATGAATTAGACCCAAATATTCCAGATTTAGTACCGAACACACCAGCGGTGACGGGCGATACGACTGTCAAACCCATCCAAATTACTAAATCAACTACACCCACCTTGGAGCCTCCTAAACAAGTAACTACCCGCGCCGGACGTAAAGTTCACTTTCCAGCTAAATTTCTGGATTACGTTGTCACTGGCAGGGGAGTCCTATGGGGTTAGCATAGTCAACATATGAAAGTGGTGTTGACATAGTAGACATTCATGCGATTCATATATCTCTCTATGGTACTTGAGAAGTTACACACATCTTTACGTAATAATAATTGGTTGTAAATCACTTTTATTAATAGTAAATATATATGTATATATATATATATATATATATATATATTTACTATTATATATATATATATTTACTATTAATAAAAGTGATTTACAACCAATTATTATTACGTAATATTGAATTATTTCACCACCTCCACAGACTAACTATTCTTATGGCATAAAACTTAAAAAATGGTCCAATTTATCGTACACTAGAGTCATCTATATACTAGAGAGTTTACTAGCGAGAACTAATCACATATCATAAATCTGAATTTTACAATGAGTTTTTTTTAAATAATATTCATTATGATTACCAATAAAATCAGTTGTATTATAAACTGTTTTCCCTGAAAAAACTGGAACCAAAAATTTTACGAGGATAAATAAAAAGTAGTATTTATTTATAATAAAAATTTATGATTAATAAAAAATATAATATATTTATCAAAGTGTTTTAAATAAAAAAACTGTATTCATGTTAGAAATTATTAACTCAACTTAAGAAAAAGTACTTTTTAAAAATCATTTCAGTCTCCAGAATATCACAATCGATTGCGTTAACAATAAATCACAGACGTTAATAATTTTACAGAAGATAAAGATATTCTAAGTAATATTAAATAATGTATTTATGAAAGTACTAATAATATGAACATAATCATAACATAACATTATTTTTCTCTTTGTTCAGTGCTTCACTTTTTAATTGTAGAGAATTGAAACATTCAGTTAAAAAACCGAGCTCAACATCGATGCTTCTGTAGCAAGAACGTAGTACACTAGCATGAGAAAGAGCATACTTAAAATTTTTTCGAACGTAATCATAAACCAAAGGAGAATCAAAATGTAACGTATATATATATATATATATATATGTATATATATATATATATATATATTTATATATATATATATATATATATATTTATATATATATATACAATATATATATAAAATTTTAACGATAGTTGTTTTTAACATCTAATAGATAGGATCGATGGACTTTTGTAAAATTTTTTACAAAATTTCAACATTGGTGCAAAAACAATAGCTGCATTTCCTTTGGAGGAAATTCGCATAAAAACTTATAATATTTGAATAAATGTACTCATATTGAGACAAACTTAACAATGGATGGATATTTTTATTTGACTGTTCAATGAACATAATAACATATTCGATATTCAAAATCGATTCCCTGTCCCTGACCAAACAACCATGTAGAAAATATTATAACCACAAATATCATTTTTCCCATTTTTTCGGATGTTGCGTTGGGAAAATTGAATTTTTTCGATCTACAAATAGGTTTTCAGATTTCCCACGTCGAATGCAAAAATTCGCATCCTTCTAAAATGTCAGGAAGTGGCTTAAACTTAAACACATAAATTTAATTTTTGATTTTCCATTGTTCCGTTGGGAAAATTTTATTTTCCCAAAGATTCTTATTTAAGGTTTCAGAAATTTCGTGTCGATTGCAAAAAATCGCATCCCTCTATCATTTCTGGGAGTGGAGCAACAAAGTTTTAAAGTGGAGCAACAATGGTTTTTTTTTCTTCAGATTTTGTCTATAGTATTCGTTTTAAAAAACTGGAAAATGATCTGATGACAGCGAAAGCTAACATTTAACAACTTAGGGCTAAAAATCGTTTACTAGAAAAGCAAGTAATGCGTAAAAGAAGAAAATAGTTTCGACAAAGCAAATTATCAAAGATTTTGAAGAGAAAACTTCAATGTTTCAACTTGCAATGTTTCACGCTACGTTACATTTTGATTCTCCTTTGGTTTATGATTACGTTCGAAAAAATTTTAAGTATGCTTTTTCTCATTCTAGTGTACTACGTTCTTGCTACAGAAGCATCGATGTTGAGCTCGGTTTTTTAACTGAATGTTTCAATTCTCTACAATTAAAAAGTGAAGCACTGAACAAAGAGAAAAATAATGTTATGTTATGATTATGTTCATATTATTAGTACTTTCATAAATACATTATTTAATATTACTTAGAATATCTTTATCTTCTGTAAAATTATTAACGTCTGTGATTTATTGTTAACGCAATCGATTGTGATATTCTGGAGACTGAAATGATTTTTAAAAAGTACTTTTTCTTAAGTTGAGTTAATAATTTCTAACATGAATACAGTTTTTTTATTTAAAACACTTTGATAAATATATTATATTTCTTATTAATCATAAATTTTTATTATAAATAAATACTACTTTTTATTAATCCTCGTAAAATTTTTGGTTCAAGTTTTTTCAGGGAAAACAGTTTATAATACAACTGATTTTATTGATAATCATAATGAATATTATTTAAAAAAAACTCATTGTAAAATTCAGATTTATTTATATATATATAAATATCTTTCAAAAAGTAGTGATATCAGATCGAAAACATAAATGTAAAAAAGCGCCGAGTTTTCGGGGAGATACTTCATATAATAGTTGCTCCTTAAAAAGTGATTATATCCCAATTAAAGAGCCGAGCTATTTATAAAGAAAATAGCGAAAACTAAAATATAAGAATGTAAGTGGAAAGTAAAATGAAAAAAAAAATTTGGTTGAAAAAATTTATTTCGTAAGTTTTCTCTTAAAATGTTTTTAAAATTTTATAACGCGGCAAGTATTAATTTAAAATTTTTGAATCAAAAGAAAACAAATTACTTGCCGCAATATAAAATTTTAAAATCATACTAAGAGAAAACTTATAAATTTTCAAAGATTCATTTTTTTTTTTTTTTGCGAGTTACAATTGAAAAAAAAGTCGAATTTAAAAAACCAAAAATTTGGTTAGTAAAATTTCAAATTTTTTTATTTACCAGTGTAGATTTTTTTCTTTGAGACCTCAACTCAACGATGAAATAAATTAAAAATATTGTTTGTATGAAAAAATATTGTTTAAAACTAGAAATACCAAAAAATCTTGTTTTTCAATAAACACTATGAGTTTTAATTTTTTATGAAATATAATCGGGTAAAATTTAATAATCAAAGGCAGGCTTTAATCAGTGAAATTGTAAACTCGAATTTAAAAAAAAAATTGTTAGATGATAACGGGATAAATAACATATCCCATTTGGACGCGGCTATGTTGTCCCCTGTGGAAAAAATCTGATAAAAACTCATAAAAACTATGAGAAATAGAAGCAATGAGAAATCGCAATGTTTTTGTCCCTTGAAAAAACTTACAAGAACTTATTAAATCTCATAAATTTATTTTCTCATAAAAAGAACGAAGAAAAAAATCTTTATCAGAATCTATAAGAAGTTGAAGTTAAAATTTGAAGTTATGAGTTTTTATTAGTTCTCATAAAACATTTGTCTTGCTATTCCTATGAGTTTTTATAAGAAAAGTTCAAGACAAATCATAACAAAGTTCATAACAAAGATCAAAAATCAGTTATTATAGGAATGAATCAGATAGTTCAAGCTGTATTCTTATCAGTTTCCATAAGAATTCTCCTTTTAACTATTTATATGGAAATTATTTATATACGATTTTATTATGACAATTCTTATGAGTCCACTATACTATAAAGCTAGAAGTGAAGCTGACTGACTGACTGATCTACACAAACTCTAAGGCACGTCTAGACATGATAGAAAGATGAGTATTTTGCATTCGACGCGAAATTACTTCATACCAACGAGAAAAATCGGAAAACTTAAGGTTTTTCATTGCAACCCCCCGGAAAATTAGATAAACACCCCCAAAACTTTTTTATAATTCATGCAATGTTATTTTCTATGACGCGGAGCCAAGGCCGAAGGCCGCCATGGCGGTCAAGGTGGATACCCCCCTTGCGAGGAAAGCGAGTATTCATATGGAAAGTGTAGGACAATCAAAAGTATTTAAGAGTTTAAAAAATATTTACAAGATTAATTAATTTAATAAAACGATTTTAATAGTGGACATCTCTTCCTCATTGACGAACATGTTTAATTTACTTTTATGATTTTAATCTTTTATTATGATTATTATTATTATGTAAATTATGTTTAATTAACTTATTTTAGTGCACCATACCAACCAACATTCTGTGAGAACAATGCAATGATTTGTATCACAATAACTACTTGTACAATCGTAGAACTCCATACTACGTAATCATTACCCCTTCGATCAGAAGATCAGTCAACCAATTTAATATTTACTTATTAATTATACTTTTTAAAATTAATATATTTAAAAAAACATAAAACATAGAACATAGAACAAATACTCCCGTGAGCAAAAAAATGCAGCTATCGACAAATAAAGAACAAAACAAAAAGAAAGAAAAGAACGATATTAGCCTAAGGTCGTCGACCTTGGACCATTTTGTTCGGCCAAGATTAAATTCGATTGAAACTTCATCTCCATCGGCAAGTTTATACATGGGAAACAAACCCCAAAAAAACTGAACACAGAAAAGGAGGATAAAAAAGATAAATTAGGCGACACTGGCAATGAAAAAACAGATAAGAATAACGGATACGGATCTTATAAGGATGTAAATGAGAAAAGTACATATGCACAAAAATTAAGCACGGTTTTTTGGAATATTGAAGGAATAAAAAAGAAATTTTCGAGTAACAATGTGATGGAATATTTGAATAATTTTGATATAGTAGGCTTAGTAGAGATATGGAGTGATTTAGGGGAAATACCCCGCTTGAATGGGTATGAATGTATATATAGAAGCGGTAAACGAGATACGGATAAAGGTAGGTTTCCTGGGGGCTTGGCTGTCTTCTATCGGAGTACTTTGTCCGAAAAGATAATAGAAATCGAGAACGGAGTGAAAGAAGTTATATGGCTGTTAGTGATGTGTGGAGAGAAACAAACTTTGATAGGTGTGGTATATTTGCAACAGAAAATTCTAAATATACGAATAATAACTTTATTGTTGTGTTAAGTGACGAAATAATTGCCATAATGCAGAAATATTCAGATGCTTCAATAATTTTGGGAGGTGACATGAATGCGAGAATTGGAATGGAAATTGATCACGTAGATATAGAGCATAATATATTAGAGCCTAGACAAAGCATGGACGAATGTGTGAATGGGTATGGCAAAAAGTTTTTAACCATGATAGGACAGAATAATTTAGTGGTTTTGAATGGAAGGGCATTGAGCGACAGTAGTGGTGAGTGGACGTTTCAAAACAAGGGAAGAGTGTGATTGATTACGTGTGTGTTACGAAAGATTTGTGGGATGGGTATACTGATATGAAGGTTGGGGAATTGGTTGAGTCTTTTCATTTTCCGTTAGAAGTAAAGACTGATATTTGTAATATAGCGGGCGAAGAAAACTTATATTGTTATGAGAAATTAATGCGATATAGGTGGGACCCCAGCAAAGAAATATGTATCCTCAAACGAATAAATAGTGAAGAATCTCGTTTGTTTATAATCGGCGTCAATTTGATGATAGAAAAAAATAAAATTAATGAAGCTGTTAAAATTTTACAAGACTGGATAGGCTATTTAAGTAGAGATTTAGAAACTAAAAGTCATCGTAAGATTACAGTTACTAGAAAGTACTACTGGTATGACTCCGACTGTAAGCGACAAAGAAAAGAGCTGAAAACTAAATTAAGGAAAATGAGAAGACAAAAGACTGATTTGTCACTAAAGCTGTATCTGGAGTGTAAAGAATCTTTTGAATGTATGTGCGAGCGAAAGAAAAAAATATTTGAATCAGAATATGTGCAAAGGGTAAATGAAGCGGCCAATAACAACAATTCCAAGCTACTATGGAAGATATTAGCCAGACGAGGTAAAAGCTCTGTGAAAGATGAGGTAAGTGGGGATGAATGGGTTAGGCATTATAGTAAATTGTATGGTGTGAGTGTAGAATGTGAGGAGACATTAGGAGAAGAAGAGCTGACGACTGATGAAAACGATGATCTCAATCTTTCCCTGGAAAACACGGATATAGATATGGCGATTACCATGGCAAAGAACAACAAGGCACCAGGCAAAGATGGAATATTAATCGAAATTATTAAAGTTATACATAAACACTGTCCAGACTTTGGAATGCTCTTGTGCAAATTGATGAATGCCATGATGGTTAACAGATTTTATCCAAATGCCTGGAATACAGGAATAATTACAAATATATATAAAGGGAAGGGAAGTTCTACAGATCCTCAGAATTACAGAGGTTGGACACTTATGCCTAGCGTGAGTAAGATATACACAAAGATTTTATCCGATCGTTTACGACAATGGCTAAATGATAATAGTGTCATTAATGAAGCTCAGGCCGGATTACGCATTGGCTATGAGGCAATGGATAATGTTTTGGTGCTGAAAACAATCTTAGACAAGTCATTGGCTCTGAAAAGAACCAAAACTTATTTATGCTTCATAGATTTTGAGAAGGCATTCGATAAAGTAAATAGACATCTTCTGTGGAATAAACTTGTAAATATCGGATTGCCAATCCACATGATTGAAATACTTAAATCAATATATCAGTCCACTGCGTGTTGTATTCGATTGGGAAACGGATATGTAAGCCCAGACTTGAAGTCTTTTCAAGGTCTTAGGCAAGGTTGTCACTATTCGGCACTTCTTTTCTTGGTATATATAAATGATATGTATGAGTGTATGGAGGGAATAAACACCACATCACCATGTATTAATGGTAAAGAAATAAAAATATTATCTTACGCAGATGATGTGGTGTTTATTTTAAAAACAGTTGGAGGTATGCGAAGGTTTTTAAAAGGTTTAAAGGAGTATTGTGAAAGATGGTTGTTGAATGTAAATGTTAAAAAAACAAAAATGATGATAGTGACGAATGGACGAAAAAGTAGTATGAATGAAGTATGGAGGTATAAAGAATTGATTGTTGAGAATGTAAGTAGTTTTGAATATTTGGGTGTAGTGATGTGTAGTAACGGGAAATGGAAGGAGCATGTGGAACGTATGTGAACAGATATGAAAATTTCCCTATAAATGTGATTTTGAAAATGTGCAATACTTTAATAATTCCAATATTAACTTATGGAAGCGAGTTGTGGGTTGGAAATGGTATTAACTATAAACAACATTTTAGGACTGTAAATAAAATAAATAAATAAATAAATACTTTAAATAAATACTTTGATGCACAATTTCCTTAAAGAACTGTTGGGTATAGCAAAATCCATTCCCAACTCTGCAGTTAATATTGAAATGGGCACTAGGAGTGTGAAGTATTACTGCATGGCAAAGGCTTTTAATTACCGCAATAGGGTTTATAATAGCAACAAGAAGCTGCAAATAATCTGTTTGACTGAGGGTACTTTGGGTAGAATAAGAGATATAATGAACGAAAGAGGATTGAATGAATTGGATGAGAGCCGTGTGAGATCAAAGATTAAGAGAGAAATTGAAGAGTTAGCGATACGTGAAAGTTTGAATGATATTAGAATGAAAGAGAGTCTAAGCACCTTTATAACCTTAGATCATTATAAACAAGGTGCTAGATATGTGCATGTGTGTAATAGAAGGGAGAGATATCTGATTGCGAATTTTAGAATGTACGGGTTTAAGTGGGAAAGTATGAAAGTAGATGGAGTTAGAATATGTGTGTTGTGTGAGTCGGCAGAAAGCGTGAAGCATCTGATAGAGGACTGTCCAGGAACTGCAGGCAAAGAAAGAGAGGAACTGTATAAACTGGGATTAACTACAGCTCAGTCTATTCTTAACTGCTCGAGTTTAGAGATTATGAAAACTATAACGACGTATCTGCGGCATATATTGATAAAAAGGCAGACATATCTCTACTAAGCCATAATGCATGTAATATTTAGTTTTAGCTATTTTTGTATTTTTTTCTTTTTGTAAGCAATGTTTGAAAGATTTGTACTTGATTTACGTCAAATAAATAAATTTATTTATTATATTTAAAAAATATAAATAATAAGATCCAATTATTAATTGGCGGAGCGATACGCAATATTTTTTAACCATGACATCAGTGAACGTCAAGTAGAGAGATGTACGTTCGTTAGCGTAATACTGGTAACTAGTGATGGGACAGTTTTGAATAAAATACAATTTTTATTCTAACCATGCTTACGCCGAACTTGTTAATTGATCAACTATTTACTATAATAATATATATCATTTTTTTGAAAAAACCCATTAAAGATTACAACAAATTGTCTTATACATTCTTAAATTCTTCATATATATATATATATATATATATATATATATATATATATATATATTAATTTAAAGACATTTATTAATGTACTAATTAACAGGCTAGAAAAATTAACTTTTGTATTCAAATACTAATGTATTCAAATAAATATTTATATATTTACAATGGCTAACGATGGAGACTTCTTCACGTTCTCGCTGTCGCTCCCCACCTCAACACTGACGACTCAGATGAAAACTCCACCTCAACAACAGCATTTTCATCATTTTGACTTTCCTAAATTTAAAAATAAATTTACATAATTACAAATAATATTTACATTTTTTCCAAAATTGATTTAATTTTATTTAAAGAGTCAGCGTCAAATGTTTCATGTAAATCATTTTAATAAACTGATTGAAACTACAAACATTTTATTTGGACAATTTTGAGATTGTATGAAACAATCATGTCGAATCTTTTTGAACAGGAAGTATTTAATTGACGAGAAAATTCATTTTCAAGGCTAATTTCAAGATTGTTGATTTTTTAATTCATCAATAAAAAGGGAGATTTTAGCCAATTTTAGGAAACCACTTTTACAATAAATTGAATAAAAAAGTTTGAAACAAAAGATGTTTGGATTTATGAGAA
>OY986043.1:44012559-44195059 GCA_963920215.1 Nineta flava | reverse complement strand
ATTGAGTTTTTTCCAACATCTGGACATTTTGCTATAATATTGAATAATGATAAAGAAAGTTTTTTCTTATAAACTTCTTAAATTAGTTGTACAATCGATAACTTAACAATCCATTGTGAAAATAAAAAATGAAGATAAATTTATTAAAAATAATCCAAAATAAGAATGTTTGGCCAAAATGGGCAAAACTGACCATCTTTGAAACCGTATGAGATAGAAAAAAATGTAACAACAAAAAATTTTCCTTCAAAAAAATTAACTACTTTTGTAATAAACTTTGTTATATAAATTCAGTCTATACCGGGTATTTAAGAAATTAAATCAGTTAGTTGTTATTTTTACTTGTTGAAATTAAATTTCAAATTTTTGCCCCAATTCCTAAAACAATTATTTGTATTTTATGAATACGTTTCTCTGAAGCATGTAAAGTTGTAAATGAGTGATTTTTGGGGCGTTTCTTCCATTTTCAAAGGGGTGGCGATGAAATAATTAAAGTTTATCGAACAACCCCATTAGTCTGAAAAAATTATACACCAAATGCAAAAAACCCCATTTTTCTACCATGAATAGAAGTTAAAAGAGTAATTTTGAGTGTTGTTTTCCCATTTTATTAGGGGGTGGTAATGAAAAATTTTAAGTTTTTCTAATTACTAATTCCAATGCAAAAACCGCATCTTTCTAGCATGTATAGAAGAAAAAGGGTAGTTTTGGAGGTGTTTTTCCCATTTGCGAATGGGTGCGATGGGAAAACTTACTATTATAAAATAATCCTGTTGTTTTAATCCAGTTGCACTCACAAAAAACCGGATCTTTTTAACATGAATAGAAGTAAAAAGGGCAGTTTTACGGGTGTAATTCCCTTTTTTCTGTTAAATTGACTTTATTTCGGGTCGATTGGTGAAAATCCCATCTTTCTAGCAAGAATAAAAGTGAAACGGGCAGTTTTACGGATGTTATTCCCTTTTTTGGGGGGTGTTGCGATGTAGGAAATGCATTTTTTCAATGTTTTCTGTTAATTTGACTTTATTTCGGGTCGATTGGTGAAATCCCATCTTTCTAGCATGTATAAAACAGAAAACTGTAATTTTGAAGGGTGTTTTTACGATTTTTTGGAAGGTTTCAATAAAAAAATTGAAGTTTTCCGATTTTTCCCGTCGGTTTCAAGCAATTTCGCGTCGAATGCAAAAAACCACATCATTCTAGCATGTCTAGAAGTGCCTTAGAATTTGTATAGATGAGTGAGTGACTGTGTCAGTCAGCTTCACTTCCAGCTAATGGCTAATGTACATATATCCCAAGTATACGCTTTGTTAAGAAAATATTAAAGAGTTGTAACGAAAGTTATGTAATACCAAAATGTATAATAGCATAAGCCGTTGCGATTTCGCCCGCAAAAAATTTCTAGAGGCCTTATAACTGAGTAACATAATATGTCTCCCCGTCAAGGATTGATAAAAACACGTCTTAAAACACTTTCTTAGAAACGTCGAAATGTCTTTTTCTTTTAATAAATAAATAGACGTTTTCAAATGCGGACCATTTTCTCATAAAAATGTATGAAATTAAAACATATATTTTGATATATTTCTCATATCTTTCAAGTAATGTTGTGAGAAAAGGCACTGCTTTTGTCCACTCAAATTTCTCATACAATCGCATAGAATTTAATAAATTGAATTTTCTCATAAAAATGTTTGATTTTATAAGATATATTTTGATATATTTCTCATAACTTCCAAGTAAAGTTATAAAGTATATACTAATACTTTCCTTAATAATTATTTATAGTAGTATTATTATAAATAATTGCAATAAATAATATAAATATTGTGTTTTAAAAGTATGAAAAAATGTAAAACAGCTTGGAAACAATTTTTGCGTATATATATATATATATATATATATATATATATATATATATATATATATGTATTATTTAATGTCACCAGCCAAAGCGCAAAAGTGCGGTTTTTTTAAATCGATTTATTCTGTACTTGCACTCGCTCAAAAATAAGATGTAAAGTAACTCTTGAAGAATAAAAGGCTTTTTGTAAAATTATCCTACGTGAAGTAACAGCATTTTTATGGTCGAATTTCGACCATGTATTGGCTTAGTTTGGGTTTTTTTAACATCCATGTGGAAAAAATCAGATAAAAACTCATAAAAACTATAAGAAATAGAAGCTATGAGAAATCGCAATGTTTTCGTCCCTTGAAAACTTACAAGAACATATAAAATCTCATAAAACTATTTTGTCATAAAAAGAACAAGGAAAAAAATCTTTGTCAGAATCTATAAGAAGTTGAAGTTAAAATTTGAAGTTATGAGTTTTTATGAGTTCTCATAAAACATTTGCGTTGCAATTCCTACGAGTTTTTATAAGGAAAGTTCAAGACAATCCAACAACAGTTTTTATAAGAATGAATCAGATAATTCAAGCAGTATTCTTATCATCTATAAGAATTCTCCTTTAAACTGTTTATATGGAATTTATGTATATACGATTTTATTATGACAATTCTTATGAGTCCACTATACTATAAAGCTAGAAGTGAAGCTGACTGACTGACTGATCTATAAAAACTCTAAGGCTCATTATGACAATTCTTATGAGTCAAACTGTAGTTTGAAATTAACAAACTACCACGAAAATTTCTTAACCTTTATCGCAATCCCCAAAAAGAGGAAAAACACCCCTAAAACTACCATTTTCACTTCTTTTCATGTTAGAAAGAACGGGTTTTTTTTATTCAACGTGAAACTGGATTAAATTAACAGGATTATTTTATTAGAGTAAATTTTCCAATCGCAACATTTAACAAATGAAAAAAAAACACCTCAAAAGCACCCTTTTTCTTCTATAAATGCTAGAAAGATGTGGTTTTTTGCATTCGTCGCTTAATAGCTACAAATTAAGAACGTTATTAGAAAAACTTAAAACTTTTCCTCACCACTCCTTAAAAAGATGGGAAAACAACCCCCTAAAGTTCTATTCATGGTAGAAAGATGGGGTATTTTGCCGTTGGTGGAGAATTTCTAAGACATTTCTATTATACTATTCGTCAATACCTAACATATATGAGATTCTATACAATAAACACATTTACACATTTAATTGTTTTACCTCAGAACTCCGTCATTTATGAACCGATTTTAAATTTTTTGTTTTAAAGGGTTTGATTTCTCATTGTCACCATTATTATATAACAACCATACTATATTGATGTTTAAGCCTTTCAAAAAGCGAGCAGAGCCAGTTGACGTTATATAACGCGAAGCGGTCTCCATTGCATATGTGAATCTAAAAAGAGTAAAGTATCGCGAAGCGTAAAGAAACGCAAAGCATATGTGAAGAGTAACAAAACGCGTGGCGCTTTGTGCGAAGCCTTCGACTTCGTATATTTAAGCCTTACAAAAAGGATTGATATCCGACCAAAAACATAAATGTAAGAAAGGGCCGAGTTTTCGGGAAAATCCTTAATGTAATAGTTCCTTCTTAAAAAGTGATGATATGGAAGAAAGGACCGAGCTATTTACAAAGTAAATAGCTCTAGACTTTATATCATAGTTCCTTCTTAAAAAGTGATGATATGGAAGAAAGGACCGAGCTATTTACAAAGTAAATAGCTCTAGACTTCGTATATTTAAGCCTTACAAAAAGGATTGATATCCGACCAAAAACATAAATGTAAGAAAGGGCCGAGTTTTCGGGAAAATCCTTAATGTAATAGTTCCTTCTTAAAAAGTGATGATATGGAAGAAAGGACCGAGCTATTTACAAAGTAAATAGCTCTAGACTTTATATCATAGTTCCTTCTTAAAAAGTGATGATATGGAAGAAAGAACCGAGCTATTTACAAAGTAAATAGCTCTTGACTTCATATAGTAATAGATACTTCCTAAAAAGTTATGATATGGGAGAAAGGACCGAGCTATTTACAAAGTAAATAGCTCCAGACTTCATATAATAGTTACTCATTAAAAAGTGATGATATCCCATTAAAGAGCCGAGCTATTTACAAAGTAAATAGCTCGTTTTTAAGTTGAACATGCATCGCTATATCATCTTCTGTTTGATAAAGACGGCTTTTGCTATTTACAAAGTAAATAGCTCGGTACACTATTAACTAAAAAAATTTACGAGGGTAAATTGATTAAATGTAAGAAAAAATTTTGTTGAAATTTATTTCGTAAGTTTTCCCTTAGTATGCTTTTAAAATTTTATAACGCGGTAAGTTATTTTTTCTGATGATTTCAAATATTTTAAAACTTGCAGCGTTATATAAAATTTTAAAAACATACTAAGGGAAAACATACGAAATAAATTTCAACAAAATTTATTCTTATATTTAATTAATTTACCCCTCATTAATTTTTTAGTTAATAGTTTACCGAGCTATTTACTTTGTAAATAGCTCGGCTCTTTAATGGGATATCATCACTTTTTAAAGAGCAACTATTATATGAAGTCTGGACCTATCATAACTTTTTAAGAAGTTATTATTATTATATGAAGTCTAGAGCTATTTACTTTGTAAATAGCTCGGTCCTCACTCTCATATCATCACTTTTTAAGAAGGAACTATTACATTAAGGATTTTCCCGAAAACTCGGCCCTTTCTTACATTTATGTTTTTGATCGGATAAAAACATTCTTGAAAAGAGTGCTAAATAAATTTCATTGTTAGGCGTTTGATCGGATACAGACGTAACTAACACGAATGTTGTCAGATGAGTGCTACCCAAAGTAAATTCCGAAAACTTAAAAATAAAGATTATTTTCGTAAAACATTTCTCTTGGCGATATTCTATTTCTTAATAAAGGCGGTACAGAAAACACGGTCAGGTACCAAATTGTAATCAAATCTATTTTCTTTAACAGAGAATTTGCGGTTTATGTATTTTTCTCTAGGACTACAGTAGAATATTTTAAGTTGAATATTTTCGGCTAATCTGTTTCATTTCTATCAGTTAACCCTCAAAAATAATTGGTTTGTTACAATTTTTGTAATTATTCTTTAGCTCGCCCTGAAATAATAATAATAAGCTAATAATAATTCCAGCTGCTCCTCGGGGAGGTTATTGTAAATTTTACTAAAAATTGGCCAACTCTTCCCACAAATTGTATGATGGTATTTTGGGATAGAAAGCATGTTCTTGTTCTGGTTGTATAGCTTTGTGAATCTCCAATCCTCGAATAGTGTGAAAAATTCTTTTTCACATGTATTCCTGCCAAATATATGTAAATTGATGGTAAAGTGTGGATACCATTATCCACAAAGAATGTGACACAGGAGGAGTTCGTTTTTAAGTTGAACATGCATCGCTATATCATCTTCTGTTTGATAAAGACGGCTTTTGCTGTTGAAGATTTCCCCCAACATAGGACTCCATATCTTAGTTGTGGGTAAACAAATGCATAGTAAAAAGTCATTAAAACCGATAAATCGTTACAAACCATACATAATCTCCGCAGAAGGTAAGCCAATCTGGCAAGTTTAGAGGATAAAAGGGCAGTGTGCGTGGCCCATCAAAGGTTACTGCTTATGTTTAAACCGAGCAATTTAAAGCTATCCACAGCTGTAAGTACTGCGATTTTGAATTTTACACTTTTAAGAGAAAAGTACATTAATTTTGTTTTTTCCTTATTTAGCACTAATCACTTGCTCAATGGCAGTGATTTCAAGTTTAATTTTTCTGTCCAGATCCTCTTTACTTGTGGATGATGACAATATTGTTGTGTCATCAGCATATATTATAAAATTATGTGCAGGGAATTGAATCCGAGGAAGGTCGTTTATGTAAATTATAAACAAAACGGGTCCTAGAATAAATCCTTGTGGAATTCCCATTCGGAGAGGTTTTGGTTCCGATTATACACCACTGCAGCAAACCATTTGATGCCTTTTATTTAAAAAGTTGGTTTCAGGTTAATTAGTTGGTTTCAGGTCTAAATTCTTTGTCATATCCACAACGGTTTCGACAAAGTATTCGTCAAGGACACCAGCTATCTGTAAAGAGTCAAATGGTTAACCACAAGTTCAATTTGTCTGTTCTTTTCAGTTTTTATTGCCACTTCAGTGTTTATCATGTTCCACACTGCTTTTGACTTGTTACTAGCAAAGTTAATTACATTGTTGATATTAGAGGCTTTTGCTATTTGTACTGACAGCTTGTATTTATTCTTTGCTAGTTTATAAATTTCTTTCAATTCGGGGTATTTTTGACTTAATATAAATAAATCATAAACATTATCCCGTTCTATTTTTATATTGCCATCAAACCAGTTACCGATCTTCTGTGGATGCTTCGGTTTACTAAATCTCGCTTTTGATTTCGGAAAACAAGACTCAAAAGCAGAGATAAGTGTGTCATAAAACAGTCTAAATGTATGCACAAACTCATAGTGTTCTAAAACTGATGAAGTTTTTAAACCGTCAATGAACATAATTTGCGCATAGTGGTCTGAGATATCGGATTTAATGACCTTCGCTGATTTATAACTTTTTGTGGTTAAAATATTGTCGATGCATGTTAATTAAACTCACTTGGGTGACTCTAGTAGGTTCTGAAATGGTCGCTTTCAAATTAAACATCAATAAGATATGTTTAAACTCCTTTGTGGAATTATTGTTGTCTGAAATATTAATGTTAAAGTAACCCACAACGATTACCATTTTATTTTTGCAACATACTTTTGACGAAAATTGCGGAAACTTGCTAAAAAATGTATATATGTCTGAAAGTGGAGATCTGTAAACACAAAAAACAAACATGCTTAATTACAAATTATCTCCACTCCACAGTTTTCAAATAACTTTTCTTCGTTTTAGTTATTCTTTGAAATATTTTCACAATTGAGTGGGGATTTATGTAGAATTAGCACACCCCCTCTTAAAAACACACTTCTGTTGAAAACACTAGCGACACTATAACCCGAAAATTTTAAATAGATTATATAAAATAGATTTTAAGGGTAAAACTGAATGTAAGAATATTGGCTTTTTAACGAAAAAAAAGATTTCATTTTTATTTCAAATGATAGAATAATATGCCCCTATAATATCCACTTAGCTGATTTTGACTTTCCATTAACAAAAGCAACTAATGTCCATTTTTTTAAACTCGATTGAATATGAATATTTGAATTATATGCTAATGTTATGGATGAATGTAAACCGTGTGTGATTGAGAGCTATTCCAATATAGAATCAATGTTAAATATTATTTATTACTGGCTAGCCGTGAGGTTACTGTGTGAAGTCAGTCAGTACACATGTAATGAGAGTGGGTTACATATGTTCATTGAATTCTTAACTTTAGTATGTGCATCACAAATCCCCACTCTTAAATGACAAACAAACAACCATACACATACAGTATACCTATACACTATCCAGATGTTTGTATGTACGTGTATTGTATAGGTGTACTGTATAGTTTTATAGTTAATATTTTATTTATTTGTTAAACATTGATTCTCTATTAGAAATTCTTTTGAAAACAGACAGGTTGCTCGGAATCGCAATATTTTTTTTAAAATGGATTCTTCTTGACATCTCGAATAGGACCGTAAATTTTTACAGTCCGACTCGAGACGGACCAGGATCAAAATTGAATTTGTTTATAACAAAACAGCGTTTTTTCTTAATATCTTTTTTAAAACTAAAAATTTTAATGATGGCATAGAATATTATTCAATTCTATATAAAAAAAGAAAACAAATGAGCCCATGAACATTGAAATCGGTTTATTCGAATTCGAGTAAAATATTCCCAAATTTCGAAAAACGTTAAAATTTGAAATTAAAATAAAAAATCTAAAACTTTTTTTTTTTTCTTTTAACAATGGCAAAATATGATTTTTATATGTTAAAAATAATGTGCCCAATTTTAGCCCATAAAAATAATTAGGTCCCCGACAATTAATAAAATACCATGTCACCTATTTTTATAAATATAAAACCTATTTTGACAAAATGGAAACCCGACTTCAAAAATCAAATATTCTATAACAAAAAATGCACTAAAAAGTAAAAAATAATTGCATATTCTTGTGCCAATTTTAGTTCATCTAAGCAAAAAATTTTTAATATATATGTACAATTATTGTTATTTTTGGAGTCGGTGTCAGCATAGAGAAATTCACATAACCTTTGGACACCGCCTCCAAAAATAACAATAATTGTACATATATGTTTAAAAATTTTTGCTTAGGTGAACTAAAATTGGCACAAGAATATGCAATTATTTTTTTACTTTTTAGTGCATTATTTGTTATAGAATATTTGATTTTTGAAGTCGGGATTCCATTCTGTCAAAATAGGTTTTATTTCTCGCTTTTTAGTGACTTTGAAGTTCTATAGTTGATTTTATTTGTCAAAATATGGGTAGACCTACTAAACGACCAACTAATTTTTAGTGCATTTTTTCATTACACATTTTTTTTTATCCGTTTTTTTTTTTTTAATTTTTAGTGCATTTTTTTATAACAGATTTTCAATTTTTTTTACAAGCCTCTTGTAAAAAGTTTTTTCAAGTCGGTTTTAAAAAATGTTTTTTTTTCCCATTATGAATGAGTATATCCTTTCAAAAAAAATAAAAAATTTCGCAGAAACCAATTATCACATATAAAATGAGGGTTTTTCTCGATTTCCAGGGGATCCCTTCATCAGAATGCGATTTGGTGACAATGGGACCAGTCGGATATCAAACTCTTTAAAACAAAAACAAAATTCAAAATCGGTTAATAAATGACAGAGTTCTGAGGTAACAAATATTAATAAAAAAAATACAGACGAATTGTGAACCATCCTCCTTTTTGAAGTCAGATTAAAAAACAACAGTATATTATGAGATCTTATGCATGTAATGTACCCTTTTGTGTTTTTGTACTTGTATATCAATAGTATATGAGATGTTACGTATCTACATATGTCCGCCTTCGTTCGACTGTGAATAATATGTTACTTGCTCTTTGAGCACAAATTATGAGAAAACTATTGAGTTTATGAACAAAATTTTCAACCGAACATTTTTATTTTAAAAAGAAGGAGATTTTTAGTTTAAAAATATTTTTTCTATCTCTTACGGTTTTAAAAGATGTATATTTCCCCTTGGCAGGGAAAACACGTTCCGGTTATTGACGAACTTGACCAAACTTGGCATTAAATAAATATATATAAGATATATATATTGTCTCATTGTATACATAATTTAGTATTCGATTTTAACATGACCATTCATTTTTTCTCTAGGCACAAAAAAAATTTCAGCTCGTTATATCTTTTCGTTCTTGAGATATCGTGTCCACAGACAGACAGACGGATATGTGGAAATGGACTGATTAGGTCATTTTATGAACTACTGTAACAAAAAAATTTTTCTGCGATCAATATTTTCAAGCGTTACAAAGTCGGAACTAAACTTCATATAGCCTGTATAATTACATAAAACTGGGGATAAAAGTGTGTTTTTTATAGTTGATAAACAAATCTTTAGAAGAAAATATTCTATACTTACTCTTCACGGATATTTAAAGATTATTTTAGAATCTTGGTAAACTTCAAAATTTCACTGTTTATTATTTTTTTTCAGCCTTGAAAGCAGCATTTTGTTTTATCAAATATTTAATTCAAATATTTTATAAAAATTCAGGTAATTCGGGTAAACATATTCGTTCATTGGGCTCGGCAAAAACACTTGGTTTAAAAAACTTGGGACAATATTTTTATGCAACAAAATTTAAATCCATAATCAAGGGCATAGCACCAAACGTCAATATGCAAAAACTCGAATGGTAAAATTTTTCCAATGAATGCGAGATTTTCACCTTGTCTAAGTAGACCTTTGACCTGAATGATAAATTGCATGTTATATTTTACGTTTCTTTTGTTTTTGCTTCTTCATATTGTCGTCTTTATTTTCAATGTCATTGTAGCAAACGAAATCAACTTCCATATAATATCTTTGTTCAAATATTATAATTATTAGTTCATTGTCAACATTGAGTAAATAATACTGAAAGGTGAATAAAACAGTCGTCAGTAACAATCAGGTTTAAATAATAACAAACGTTTAAATAATTAATGATTAATTGCTCTGCTAGTTTGTGGTTTTTATACCTAGTATATTTGTAAATATACAAGATATATTAACTTTAGTCCCGACTTTGTAACGCTTGAAAATATTAATCCTTGACAAAAATTATTCACAATGATATTCATAAAATGGCCTTATTCGGCCATTTTCACATGTCCGCCTGTCTGTCTGTCTGGGAAGCCGATAACTCAGAAACGAAAAGAGATAACGAGCTGAAAATTATTTTGTGTATTCTAGAGAAAAAAAGTAAGGTAAAGTTGATGGGCCTTAATGGGCCAAATCAGAACGTGTTTCCGTCCGCCAGAGAGGGAAATTTATATCTTTGAAACCGTAACAGATAGAAAAAAAATTTGCAAACAAAAAATCTTTTTCTCTTTAAAATAAACAACTTTTGTTTGAAAAATTTTTTCATAAACTCAATATTTTTCTCAAAATTTGTCCTCAAAGTTGTTGTGAAGTTGTTTCAAATAGCCCGCCAGATAATATCTATAAAATAATTTAAAAATATGTAAATAATAATAAGTTTGACAACTAAAAGTAAACAACTTAAAATAAATATTCGCGGCAAATTTGAAACAACTTCAAAACATATTCTTCAAAAATATTCGTAACGTATTATTAAAAATTATACAAAAAAACCTGCATAAACTGATTGTATGGAAAAAAACAATACTTGGCGCCATACAAATATCCATGGAAAAAAATACTTCACTTCCATATGAAATTTCATACAATATAGTTGTATTTATACTTAATATATTTTTTTTTTTTTAAACAATTGATACTGTGTTTTATTTCGCTGATGATCTTTGTTCGATCTTCTTGATATATCACCAACCAAACAAGTTTTACCTAAAATAAAAAGGCACATCCGAGGATTGAACGGGTATAAGAAATTATACGAACAATTTTGATAAAAGTAAACGGATTCTACTTTCCGGAGCTTTTACTCGACCAATTTCTGAAATTCGGCGTTGTTTTCCATATCCTGGGCATCAGAGAATATTGATAATTGAGCTCTGATTGGCTCGAATAGGATTCGTGGATTAAATATTAACGACGAGAAGCCCAAACAGGCGATTTAAATCACCACGTTATTAAAGGTGACTTCAGCGGGTGAGTATCTTTTGTTGAAATATTTTTTTTATCTGTGGACAACAGGATTCAGATCATTTTTATTCATTTGGTGTTTTTATATATATTAAATCCGATTCTTACCTTTTGAGATTCGAACCCCAACATTACAGGGATTCAGTCACATGCTCATTATCTCTAATATATGGGATATATAATTATGTTCTGTATTTAAATTGTAATTACGAGGTTTTGCACTCTGCTAAATATCATCTGGTGAAGATTTCAACTTAAGCCACGTGTTACGAGTACATACATTTCACATATTAATGGGCCCAAAACTTAATTATACAAACCGATTGTATTCAAAAGAGTTTTCGAATACAGCTTTCCACATTTAACACCATTATAATAACTGTATACATTAATAACTGTATATTAATTTCAGATATAACACCTTGTTTTTTTAAATTGTACGAAGGAAATAAACCCACCTTCAGAATTATTTTTGAACAATCAAACACATGTTTAATTATTTGTTGGTTTGTAACCCCAAATGCAATTATTAATTAACATAACACGAAAGTAATCGTAACATAAAATGGTAGCAAATCACCTATAATTTAGGGTTAAACTAAACAAAATTCAAATTTTAACACAATTTCACAGTTTAACTTTTTATTTATAGCACACACAAAAATTTTTAGTGGTTTATTGAAATTTTTAACACAAAACTTTAAACAGTACTTACAATTTGAAATTTGTAAACAAGTGTCAAATTCAGAAGTGAATTCATAAGTAAATACAAATATACAGAGTGTAACAGAAAAAACGAGCCATCAATTTTTTTTTAAATTGCAAATTTTATTATTAGGATTTAATATTCCCTATAAACACAAACCAAAATAAAATATAATTTCTGTGGTACTCTAGATATTTTTTTTCTGCTTCGTAAATTTCTTTTACAGGAAATAATAATTTTGGTATCATTTAAATGGAGTTCGACCATTTCTGATTCACACCAAAAATCGGAAAACAACATTTATTACTGGAAGAATAAAAGTTAGACGTTACAAAAAAATTATTAAAACAAATTTGATTTACCAACACCAAGAGTAGGACACACAGCCATCAACATGAACGGGACACCTCCAACCGTCACAAGGAATCAAAACATTCCCATCACATCACCATTACAAAACTCGACACCGATGATACAGACATCATGTACCACATCAGCTACTGGCATTACTGACACACTATATCGAGTTCGTTCTGATGGTCGTTTATCACCGATTACTGCACACCAAATCAATACAATACCAACACCAAATCCGAACCCATACGCAGCACAATACTTACCCCAGCCCCAATATTTAAATATACCACAAATCCCTCCGTTTGGTCAACATTGGACCCCAAATCCACATATCGTCAACGCTCCAAACGAAAACCTACCTCGTTCGGAACCAACACCAAGAGCTGGACACCGTCACACAACCCAAACTTTAAGTAATTTAATGCGTGTTCATAATGAGTTACTGTTGGATACACAACGTCAAGTTACCAATTTGGCCAGCACGTCTTCAAATTTCCAACCAGACATCCATAGACTGTGTGCGGATCTACCAAACACTGATGGTGATGACCCGAAAGCTCTCCTAGAATTCATCATCAAGTTGGACAGGATCACTTCACTCGAGTTGATACCTTTGCACGTACGTTTAAGGGGACTGACGACATACACAAAAGGGGAACTACAACTATGGTTGGCTAAAACTGCAAACATGAGATCGGATTGGCGCTCAGTAAAAACTACCCTCATAGGTACGTTTCTATCACCTATGCAGATCTCTAGATTACAGATAACAAAAATTTTTAGATTTCAAAACACCAACGAAACTCTTAAGAATTACATTGGTAGTTTAGAGACGTCTGCAAAAGCGTTAAATATCCACGATGAGCTTCGAATAGATACACACATTCTTGACGGGGCAACAGTGAAATATTTACCATACCTATCGAGCTTATGGCCTCTACCCAAAACCTTCCAAGAGCTCCATCAGGTGGCGAAAAGAGTAGACGAAGCGGCGACAAGGTTAGAGAATGCTGTAAATAGAGAAGACAACACCAAACACATTAAGGATTCGAATCCAAAAAACTAAATTCGACAGCGATCACATGTTTATCGTCACCACCAGGGCGAAAAGTATTTGCTTCGTTGTCAAATAAATACGAATACAAATATATCACCCATATACCATTCATCAACATCAAAATAATGAATCGGGATCTGACCGCCATTCTAGATACTGGATCCAATTACAACATCCTCCGAGCAGTTTTAGTTAGAGATCTGAAAAATGAAAAAAATAAAATAGTTATCAAAAAAATTTTTAAACGGATCACGATCGCAAACAATACAAACATCGTCATTGATAAGTCTGTCACCATGATTATAAAAATTCAAAACTACATATGGAAACTTAACTTGATCATCATTAAAACGTTACCATGTCAAATCATCTTGGGTAATGAATTTTTACATCAAGTACAGGCAAATCTAAACTATCAATCACGCAGTTTCCATATACAGAAACGCAACATCAACATTCCGATTGTGTTCCAGTGCGAAAATCAACAAACTGAATCTACTCTTGGAGAATGCAGCTAATATACGACCCGAGGATGAAAGCCACTTGATGGCATTAAAACAATCATTCAGCGATGTATTAACACACAGAATTGGAATTGCCACCAACCATACGATGAAAATTTTATTGAAAGATCGAACACCTATATATAAAATGCCATACATATTGTCTCCACCTAAAGCTGCCATCCTTCAATCAATTTTAGAAGATCTTCTGAAGCAAAACGTGATTGAGCGATGTACCAGTTCATGGGGAAGTCCTACTTTCTTAGTAGGAAAATCAGATGAAAGTTACAGGATCGTTTACGACTAAAGAGAAGTAAAAAAAAAATATTTTTCGATCCGTTTCCTCCACCCAGAATAGAATAATGCTTCAATTGTTTGAGTGGTTCAAAGATATTTTCAACGATTAATTTAACTTCGGCCTTCCTCCAGATACCCTTGGATCCTAAGTCCGAAAATATCACAAGTTTTGTGACTCCGATTGGACAATTTCGCTATTTGAGATCGCCCCAAGGTTTAAGCACATCTGCACAAAGTTTTAACCATATTATCATGAACATCTTCGGCGACCTCAATTACAAATTCTGCATACCTTACAAGGATGACTTGTTAATATACTCCACGTCAATAAAGGAACATTTAGAACATCTCCAGGAAATTTTGGGAAGATTACGAAGTCATGGACTTACTGCAAATCCAGACAAAAGCCGTTTGTTCATGACTAAACTTAGGTATCTTGGTTATATTTTAACCGAGGAGGGCTTGGCAGCTGATCAATCAAAAGTCCAAGCAATCAACGATCTCCCTCCACCAAGAAATATCAAACAACTTCGTAGTTTTCTTGGAATGACTGGATACTATCAAAAGTTCATTGAAAATTACGCCAAAATATGTGACCCACTCAATCAACTGAGACAGAAGCAGACAAAATTTATAGTTGAAGATCGACACCATCAGGCGCTCCAAAATTTGAAACAAAAACTAATCACCTGTCCGATACTTCGATTTCCAGATTTTACAAAAAAATTTGTAGTCCGGACAGAGGCTTCGGAAGCAGCCATTGGGGGTGTTGTTCTTCAAGAACACGACGGTGTTTTACACCCAATCGCATACACCTCCAGGAAGTTAACAACAACTTTAGCAAAAGGACCTATTTACGAAAAAGAGGCCCTAGCGTTAATACACTCGGTGAATAAATTCCAAGAATATTTACAACACGCGGAATTCATTGTCCAAACCGAAATTCTGCATTAACATGGCTATTCAAAAATGGTAAAAATACAGGGAAGTTGGCTCGCTGGCAATTAACACTATGTAACTACAAATTCGAAGTTCAACACATTGGTGGATGTGTAAATAATATCGCCGACGCGCTTACGAGACTGTACTATGAGGGTGATGTATTGGACTCCAATTCGAATCCACATAAAAATATTAATCACGACGACGTAGTTCCGGGAGACAAACTACTTCTTCTAAATCAATATCCGTCAGTATTCCCAGATATCCGCCAAGCACAGGCAATCGACGAAAAGTGTAAAGGCATCACACTTCGTTTAAAACACGGGGAAGATGATGTAAACGGTTTTGTACTTCATCGAGGGTCATTGTGCAAAAGGGTGGGGAAAACAAAATAACGAAGGATTTATGCTCCTGAACAATTACGTCCGGCAATTCTTCAATTTTTCCATGACTGGATGTTAACCGCACATTTAGGTGTAACGAAATGTTATTCTCACATAACATAACGATTTTACTGGGAAAATGTTTATAAGGATGTCGTAAATTACGTTAAATCGTGTGACACATGTCAACGCATAAAAATATCGACCGTGAAACATAAACGAGTTATTGAACCGTTTGAAGCGAAATATGTGTATCAAACACTCCATATTGACATACTCGGTCCGTTACCCCTAGGAAATAAAACAAGGGCAAGATTTTTGTTGGTCGTTGTCGATTCATATAGCCGATATGTACAAACGTTCCCCCTTCCATCCTGTACATCCAGTACTATTTGTACTAAGTTGGAGGAATCATTTTTAATTTTTAGTGCGCCCAGCTTCATTGTTTCGGACAACGCTTCTTAAATCTAGGTTTTATCTTAATTTTTGCTATGTTTGGGGCATTAAACCTAGATTTTTATCCCCATACAATCCGGGTCCGAACAAATCTGAAGCAATGAATAAAGTTCTCATATCTAATATAAGTACATTAATTCAATATTCAGCGGCCAAACACAAATCTTGGGACGAATTCGTGGGATTCGCTACGTTCGCGTATAATAACTCCTTTTCCGCAACATCAAACACCACTCCTGCGTCGATTTTCTTCGGAAGGAGTCTTGCCATGCCTTTGGAAAACTTATGGGACATACGAAAAGTAATAACACCTTCATCCCGACCCTCTAGAGACATGGTGGAGCAATTTCTGAAGAGGTCGTTGCGGAAAAGAAAGGATTTTTTAATAGGCGTAGAAAATCTCACGGATTCAAAGTCAACGATATGGTTATGCTACGGAAGAAGTTTGTATCTGTGCATGGCGTTTCAAGTAAGAAATTTTCCGTTAAATATCTGGGACCATATAAAATTATTAACTTTAAAACAATTAACACAATTGTTTTAAAAAACCCAAATAACGGAAAGTTACTGAAATGTCATGCACAATATATAAAAGATATCATAAACGTAGATAAAAAAAAAAAATCATCAAAAAATTATCATTTATGTTTCACGGAAAATAAATTATTCCGCTCCAAATTTGTTTTCTTACATTCTTATTTTTCCAGAGAATGACACCACCTGAGACATAACATCGAGTCATGAAAATATACAACACCTGTATAAAAATATAAATATGCTAAAAACACCAGCATCACAGATGAGTGTCTGTTGCTTTTCAACTGGAGGGACCCTGACTTGAAGAACACCATGTCAAGTCCACACTTAACACCATGCGTTACGCACCTGACCTTTGGTAAATCACATCCTAAACAAAAAGAGGGGATTATATGTTGTGAAGTTGTTTCAAATAGCCCGCCAGATAATATCTATAATAATAAGTTTGACAACTAAAAGTAAACAACTTAAAATAAATATTCGCGGCAAATTTGAAACAACTTCAAAACATATTCTTCAAAAATATACGTAACGTATTATTAAAAATTATACAAAAAAACCTGCATAAACTAATTGTATGGAAAAAAACAATACTTGGCGCCATACAAATATCCATGGAAAAAAAAACTTCACTTCCATATGAAATTTCATACAATATAGTTGTATTTATACTTAATATATATATTTTTTTTAAAACAATTGATTCTGTGTTTTATTTCGCTGATACATCTTTGTTCGATCTTCATGATATATCACCAACCAAACAAGTTTTACCTAAAATAAAAAGGCACATCCGAGGATTGAACGGGTATAAGAAATTATACGAACAATTTTGATAAAAGTAAACGGATTCTACTTTCCGGAGCTTTTACTCGACCAATTTCTGAAATTCGGCGTTGTTTTCCATATCCTGGGCATCAGAGAATATTGATAATTGAGCTCTAATTGGCTCGAATAGGATTCGTGGATTAAATATTAACGACGAGAAGCCCAAACAGGCGATTTAAATCACCACGTTATTAAAGGTGACTTCAGCGGGTGAGTATCTTTTGTTGAAATATTTTTTTTATCTGTGGACAACAGGATTCAGATCATTTTTATTCATTTGGCTCATTATCTCTAATATATGGGATATATAATTATGTTCTGTATTTAAATTGTAATTACGAGGTTTTGCACTCTGCTAAATATCATCTGGTGAAGATTTCAACTTAAGCCACGTGTTACGAGTACATACATTTCACATATTAATGGGCCCAAAACTTAATTATACAAACCGATTGTATTCAAAAGAGTTTTCGAATACAGCTTTCCACATTTAACACCATTATAATAACTGTATACATTAATAACTGTATATTAATTTCAGATATAACACCTTGTTTTTTTAAATTGTACGAAGGAAATAAACCCACCTTCAGAATTATTTTTGAACAATCAAACACATGTTTAATTATTTGTTGGTTTGTAACCCCAAATGCAATTATTAATTAACATAACACGAAAGTAATCGTAACAAAGTTGAAAATGAGAAATACAATAGATAGGGGAATGAAGGCATGGTCTCCATGGACCCGTAGGTATACATAACAACGTATGTTAAAGCGAACCGTAACTCAGCCAACGTGATGCGTTGGTCAATATATACCTTATTTGGTTTATTTGGCGAGATATATATTTTACTGATTTTTTGGATTCTAGCTTTTTAAATGTTTCCTCGAATTTTGTCTTCTTAAGCACCATAAACACATTTGGTAGATACTAAAGTTATCAACTATTTTTGTTATGTTTTAATTACTTTAATAGGTAATGGTTTATGCCCACTAATTTTTCAATTCCTGGTAGGAATTGTTAGTATTGTTGATATGATTGCTTTATTATACTTATATTTAGTCGAATCAAGAAATAAAAAACGTATTAACTCTTGCTACAGCGAATCAAAATACGTGCTATAGTATAAAATAACGTATAAAATACGTTGAACTCGCTATGACGTCTAGAAAAATGTGCAAAAATTTCAAACTCGCGCATAAACAACTGCAAAAGTTCATAAACAAATAAAAATTCCAAAGAAACGGGGAATTTTAAAAATTACTCAAAAACCATTGAAGCTAGAGGAATTTTACGTGATAGATTCTTAAGAGGAGAAAGTTTCTGAAAAAAATGTCCATACCAGGAACTTGACCTCTATTGTTAATGCTTTTAATTAATGTTGAAAATAGAATTCCGTGCGTCCCAAGTATAATTTTTTGAATAAGATTATGATTTTTTAAAAAATTAACGGCATTGCGCTTGCCACGCAGAACTCTAATATATATATATATATCCATATGTAACGATTTATAGTATGCTATTATAGTTTATAGTTACTATGGAAACGACAGTCAAAGATGACATTTCAAATTTGCAAAAAAATTTTTATAAAATAATTTTAGAGTTATTTTTTAGAAGTATAGTTTCTATGGACATGCCGAAGGCTAGCGCAGCAGGGTTAAATGCTGTAATAAGCAATCCCTTCGGATTACTGTATAAATACCTCTGTATAAACACCCTCCCCATCAAGTGGCCGATGGGGCAGTACACGGCCCGATTTACCCGTGGGACCAAAAATGGAAAACAACAGTAAAAACAATAATAACTCTAGGGCTCAAATCCCTTCAAAAAGTGAATCAACCGAGGCTGCATAAGCTAACCTCACTGAGACACAAGAAACTGCGGGTGCATCCAGCCCAGCAGAAAATCTGATTCCTCCGACAAAGAGGAAAATCCGGACTAAAAACCCTACAGCCGTGTTTTTTCGCAGGAACAGTGATACCTGTGGGAACTGACTCAGGGAATCAACCCTTGGAAAACCCACAGGAAAAGAGATTGAAATCTGAAGATGTGACTCCTAGCCCGAAACAGATCTCGAAAAAACGCAGAAAGCGGGAACAGGAGTGGTATTAATACCTTTGCTGAAACCGCCACTACAACAAAGATATGCATTGCATTGCGGGGGTATCCTGAGGTCAAAATGACTCAGGAACAATCCGAAGAGGTGCAATTCTCGATGCTACAAATCCTCATTAGCCAAGAGCTCGTTCAGGGTCCACAATATCGGGGTTGCCACCTGGACAGGGAGACCCTCGTTGTGCGGTGCATAGGATCAACAGCTATAAACTGGCTCATGGAGAACTTCCCAAATATCAGACCATGGGACGGACCGGAACTTGTCATCGGGGATGCAAGAGTCCTGGTGAACACATCAAAATTTCTGCTGTAGGCTCCTCAGATCTATAACTCCGTTGAAAAGTACAAAATAATCAAAACTCTTGGAGCGCAGAATGCAAACCTGTACACTCAGGAGTGGTGAATCAACAACAGCACGAGGACCAATGTGGGACACACCATCGTGCTGGAAGTGAGTGCAGCGGGGGTTGATTCAGGACCGAGGGTTAAAATTATACCTCGGGCTTGGTCAAGTCAACTTTAGACCACTGAAAACATCAAGGGGAAAAACGAATATCTGATCTTCGGATGCTTCAGATAAACCTCCAGCACAGTTAGGCGGCCTCCACTGTCTTCTGTCAAAATGTGCTGAAAAGGGGAATTCCCATAGCTCGGATGCAGGAACCTTGGGCTGTGAACCATAAGATTCTTGGACTTGGTGACACTAAAGGACAAATTGTTTACGATAAAACCTCGGAGAGACCCAGAACTTGCATATATGCAAGAAAGGACATCAAGGATCTTACAGCGGTAAAAGTAAAATACAACATGGGGAACGGAACTGGAGTGGTATTCATGGCTTCGGTCTACCTATTTTATGATGCATCTATCCCACCACCTTCAACAGAGATGGAAGACTTGATTCAGTATTGTGAGACAAAAACCCACCAACTGATTTTGGGATGTGATGCAAACGCTCATCACACTTCATGGGGAAGTACAAACATAAATACAAGAGGTGAGTACCTCTTTGATTATATCATAGCTAACAACTTAGATATAGTTAATCAAGGCAACAAGCCGACATTTATTAGCATAGTTCGGAAGGAAGTCATTGATGTAACACTGAGCACCTATGAAATCAGTGGAAAAATCAATAAAGGTCTAGCATCCGATGAACCATTTGCATCGGATCACAAACAAATCTATTACAATGTGGAAGTGAGAACGGACCAATGTAATATATATTATCGGGATCCGAGAAGAACAAATTGGGACGAATATAATTCAACAACAGTATCGGACGTTGAGCTTACTGCAATTGAGCTTCAGCTTGCAATAATTAACTCCTTCCAAGAAAACGGACCGGAGGTCTCAAAATGCATCAGCAAGTCAACTTGCAAGTCAACTTTTTGGTGGAATGAGGGCCTTAGGAATCAGAGGCTTTCTTGCCAGCTATTTAACAGAGCAAGGTGGTTGGAAGGTAAACGCCCCTACCTCAACAGCGGAATCGTCTGGTATACAGACGCATCCAAAACTGAAGAAGGTACCGGACGGGAATCTACGGCGAGAGACCTAATGCAAACATATGCCTTAACTTGGGGAAATTTACTTCTTACTCCTTACTCCTTATACATTTTTCGATTATTCTAATATTTAGAGAGATATTTAATATTTTGTTTGACTCAAATACATGAAGTATATTTTGTTGTAAAACATTTTGATTGTCGTTTCCATAGTAACTATAAACTATAATCGTTATACATCGTTCTATTTTGGCTGTTAATAAATTTAATTTTTCCAAATACTAAAGTCATATCAGATATTATATTTCATTTTGATCACGCTAAAATTATGACCGCTAGAGAGTGATTTATGTACTCTAAGGCAATTCACTAAGTTGACGCAGCTCTTGCGTAACGAATTTTTTTAATCGGATATGTTATATGTTTTTGATCGGCTATGAGTGCTCTTTGCAAGGCATGGATATACAAAGCCGAAGGCTTCGCACAAAACGGTGCGCATTTTGTTATACTTTGCGTTACTTTACGCTGCGCGTTACATAACTCTTTTTCTTTCTAAGTAGATTCACATATACAAAGGAGACCGCTTCGCGTTATTTAACGTTAACTGACTCTGCTCGCTATGGAATTCCTTCTTGAACTCAAAGGCGACCTTCATACTTAGCTTTGCGTCTAAGAAAGATTACAAATAAACGCTACCTTCTAGCGTGAATAGAAGTAAAAAACGTAATTTTTTGTGTTTTTCCCCCCTTTTGGGGATGTTGCGTTGAGAAAATTAAAGTTTCCTGATTTGCCTCATGAGTTATTCCGCGTAGAATGCTAAAATCTACATCCTTTTAGCGTGTCTAGGCGTGAGTTAGATTTTTTAACAAAATTACGTTCAGATATTAAATACAAACAACATTTTTTTTTGACGAAAAATTTGCAAAGTGGACATTGAGTTATGAAACATAAGATTTAGGTTCTCAGTGAAATCATTGGCGTTTCGTAGGGAATTTTGTTTTTGCATATTTTTTCGATTAAACACACCGTTTTGGAGCTATTTAAATTTTAATTGATAATTTCTCGTTATTTTGGCTTGTTCTAATTCATATGGCCTGAATTTTTTTTATTCAGATGTCGTATTTAAGTTCTATGAACTACGTTGAGTTAACACAAAATAATTTGTGATTATTTTTTCGATATTTCTATTGGTTTACGAGATATTTAAATTTTTAGGCCCAAGCAAAAATTAAATTTTTTTCAAAACTCTTATTTTGACAACCTAACTAATGTCAAACTTCGGTACAGAAAACACTATAATAAGATAAAAAAGGTAGTTTTTAGTGTTTTTTCCCATTTCCGGGGATGTTGCGGTGGGAAAAGTAAATTTTTTTCATTTTTTTGATGGGTTTCAAGTTAGTTTGGGTCGATTTTAACAAACTGCATCCTTCTAGAATGTCTAGAAGTGGGCTACCTTTTTTAACAAAATTACGTAGGTATATAAATATTAGATCCAAACAAAATCTTCTTGTTTTTTGGAAAATTTTGAAAAAGTTAGTTTTTTTAATTATAAAATTAGTGTTTCCCTATTGGAATATTGTTAACGTTTGGGTTTCAAGCAAAGCTGCTCAAAATATATATACTATTTGAAATGCTACGCGATTTATGTGTCATCCAATCAAAACGTACTATCAACCAATCAGAACTTACTGTATAAGGTATATGCTTCATAATGTGTTAAACTTATCTTAACAAAATATGCATAAACTTTGAACTTCAGTATAGAAATTTCTGGTTTTCATAATTTTCTTGTCGGTTTGGGTACTAAATCCAACTGAATGCCAAATCTTAACTTTTAAGGATATCCGGAATTGAGGTAGCATATTCATAACTTAGTCGCTCAAAATTGGAGGCGTGGTCACTATTTTCCGATTTTTTAATTAAAATAACTTTTAAACTATATATTCCTTAACGATGATTGAGAAAACAGTCTCTTATTATTACGTAAATAGTATATATTCGAAAACACGCCGCTGTAGCTCTTTTCGTTCAAAAATTGTATCGGGTTCAAAAATCAGCTTAAAGAACGAGAAGTGATAGCATGGTAACGTTTACAGGAAAAAACCTCTTAAACTCGACCTGTCACACCACCGTGCTCTAGATACCACTAAAACAATTTCTTCGTACCATATTTAACTGTCCGATCAAAAGCGATGTGTACTCGTTTAGGCAAATATATCACTCTGTACTTACATGATGTTGTTTCAGTTTAGTTCCCTCCCTATATGAATCTCTTTTCAACGAGCTATGTTTATAAAAAAAACTTTAATAATTATGTCAATGCCATTATAGAACCTGATTCATATTTTTTATTTATGCTATGCCTATCTTGTTGGTCTTGCATTTTATGAGTTAATTTCTTTTTTTTCGGATTGTACCTAAAGAGTTTCACCTCTGACTCTTTACAGTTTTAATGACTCAACTTTCGGTGCGGTTCATATTAATAATGCGAACATAAAATAGAATCAAATTAGCATTTTTCAGTCGGGTTGCTTGGAACCGCAATTTTATTGTTTAACTAGAAGCTATATTAGTGCGTTCTCGTATGCCATCGTCGGAGTGAACGTACAAGCAGGAATGTGGAAAAATTGTAGTAGTTATACTGTTAACAATACTCGTACATTCATTCCAAGGATGATATACGATAACGCACTTATATAGCTTCTAATTGAACAAACATGCTCTCTCTTTTTGATAAATTTAATGTAGTTCGATTTTCCACAGTCACGTGAATTTGGATTCACCCATCATAAACGTTGTGAGCTATATTTTTTCTAGCCCATCCACTCATTACTACGATACCCAACAGCAAGTCATATAATTAATTTCATATTTTCAAAATATTGCAGGGGTATTCTTAATTGAATACACCCTTTTAAGCGGCATTCCGCATCAAATATTTTCAAATAGTCCAGGGTATTCTTAATTGAATGCAATCTTTTAAGCGGCGTTCCGCATTCAACGAGGTTTTACCCTCAATAATTTTACGTACATTTAATAATAAGAATGAGGGTAAACCTAAATAATTTTACGTACATTTAATAATAAGAATAATAATGGGGTTTTACCTCCGTTTCTGAAACACCACGGTCAATAATAGAGGCCACCCACGTCATTATTTTGCAAACTTTATTAATTTTTAACTGTACTTTATCATGATGTGAGTGGAGGACAAGGAATTTATATGCAGACTAGAAAATGGTTGGTTGTGCGATTGCAGTCGACTTTGATAGGAACTATGCCGTTAATCATCTGGAGTTCGTAAAGGGAAACTGCAGAAAACCTTTACAAGCATAGCCGATTATGTTCTCCCAGTTCCCAGTAGAGCGCCTTAACAAGCGCGGCTACTTGACTACGTACTTATAGTACATTAAAATTCTGAATCTGATTTGGTTTAATTAAATATTGAATTTGTTCACTTTGATAAGTTATGTCGCGGTATCTTGACACTCTTCACCATCCAAAATGGAGCGCTGTCAAACCTACAACAGATTACGATACTCGACACGAAAAAAACGCACTTTAGAAGAAAAAGAAATTTAAAAAAAATACAAAAGACTTTTATGAAAATCAAACCTGGTGTTTTATTTGATTTTAAAAAGAAATAATTTTGATTAAAATTTTTTTTTCAATAGTTTTTTTCAACAATGTTTTATTTGTTTACAATAGAATTTTTAATTAATCTGGATTACTACAAAACAATGTTAACTTTTAGCTTCAATTTGAATCGAACAGAAATCAAGTTTAAACTGAACTTTAATTTGGTGAAGCTGCCTTTTTGTACAGTCAGCATGCTTTCAATCTGTTTGTATATATATTTCATGCTTTGAACAAAAAATTCTTACTTGTTTTTTTAAAAAAAATATTCAACAAATTTTTGGTAAACAAAATAATATATACAATTTTTTTTTGTTTCAAAATAATTTTTTACTTTCTACTTAAAAATTTAAAATCAATATTCAATAATTTTTTTAATAATTATTCTTTGATATTTTAAAGTTTAATTTTATATTCATTCTTTTTCAACTTTACAAAAAAAAAGCCTTCTTTTGAAAGGAAAAAAAATTCGATATCAATTTTTAATTCCCTTGTAATTACTTGATTCAAAAATAAACTTTTTAAAGATTAAAAAAATAATAATTCAACTAAGATCTTATTGTTTTCTTTTTTGCAATTTTAATACACAAAAAAAAACTCCTCTCTTGAGGAGAAAAATATTATCTCTTAATATTTTTCGTAATATTCGTCAAAAAATTTTCTTTTTATACCTTTTTTTGTAATTAAAAGACATGCTGGGATCAGAAAAATTATTCTCAATGATTTTCAATACAACAGTTATGAGAATTGTTTCCTTTTCTAAAAATTATTTTATGTTATTAGAATACTTATCAATTTGTTAACCGTCGTTGTTGATCGCAGGTTTACTTTTCTAAATTTAAAGTTTTTCAAAATTAAATTAAAGTCATTATTTTGTAAATACAATTGTTCTCAGGCGGGTTGCTTGGAACCGCAAATTTTGTTTAACTAGAAAGCATATAAGTGCGTTCTCATATGCCCTCGTCGAAGTGAACGTAGAAGCAGGAATATGGACAAATTGTAGTAGTTACTGTAATTGTTTTACCTACGGATGTCATATTGCTTTTCTTTAAGAAATAGACCATATTGAACAGAAATTTATTTATTTATTAAGCCTTTAATTAATGTTTTGATTAAGCATTTCATATTGCTTTCGATTAAGCCTTATAAAACCTAAAAATATTACTTTGTTTATAAGTAAGTTAGCAAAAGGTAAAACATATGATAACTCTCTTAAAAGTAAATGTATCGTTATATTTTTCTTTTTAATTAATGATTTAAAAAAAATCTATAAATTAAAAGAAAGTTAAGTTTATTAAATTAATTTCTTAACTGTTTTCTTGTTTGTTTTTAATTTGTTTATAGCGCGTGATAAACAAATTTAAAAAAAATGGGTAAACAGTACAGTTTAAAAAGTAATTTTTATTTATTTTATAGATATATTGAAGACCTTTCCTTTAAAAAAATATTTATTCGTCTCAAATCAAATACACCTATTTTTAACCCGACTTCAAAAAGGAGGATGGTTCTCAATTCGTCTGTATTTTATTTTTTTTATAATGTTCGTTACCTCAGAACTCCGTCATTTATTAACCGATTTGGAATTTTTTGTTTTAAAGAGTTTGATATCCGACTGGCCCCAAAGTCACCAAATCGCATTCTGATGAAGGGATCTCCTGAAAATCGAGGAAAACCCTCATTTTATATGTGATAAATGATTTCTGCGAAATTATTATTATTTTTTTTAAGCGATATACTGTTCATAATCGGATGTTTCAGTATGTTTTTAAAATTTTATATAACGCGGCAAGTTATTTTTTCTGATGATTTCAAATATTTTAAAACTTGCCGCGTTATAAAATTTTAAAAACATACTAAGGGAAAACTTAAGATATAAATTTCAACCAAATTTTTTCTTACATTTAATCAATTACCCCTCATTATTTTTTTTAGTTTATAGTTTACCGAGCTATTTACTTTGTAAATAGCTCGGCTCTTTAATGGGATATCATCACTTTTCAAAGAGCAACTATTATCTGAAGTCTAGAGCTATTTACTTTGTAAATAGCTCGGTCCTTTCTTCCATATCATCACTTTTTAAGAAGCAACTATTATATGAAGTCTAGAGCTATTTACTTTGTAAATAGCTCGGTTCTTTCTTCCATATCATCACTTTTTAAGAAACGACTATTATATGAAGTCTAGAGCTATTTACTTTGTTAACAGCTCGGTCCTTTCTCGTATATCATCACATTTTAAGGAGCAACTATTATATGAAGTCTGGATCTATTTACTTTGTAAATAGCTCGGTCCTTTATCCCATATCATCACTTATTAAGAAGCAACTATTTTATTAAGATTTTCCCGAAAACTTACCTTTCTTACAAACGGAAAATTTAATAATTTTAATTGTAATTAAAATAACATATGAAGCATATATCGATCTGATTTGTTGACATGGTTACCGCCTCCTTTTTGATTAGATAGACATTTAGTATTTAAATAAAAATAGTTATTTAAGTCTTCACAAGCTTATTTGATATATCAGTATGTCTTAATACTCCAAATAGAAAACATTGATTGTTTTATTGTATTGTTATAATGTAACTTTTTTTAAGTAAACAAGTTGTTTAAAAATAAACAAGTTTATTTTCAATTAGCAATTCGTAATAATGAAGAATTAAATAAATTGTTATCTGTTGTAACAATTGCTCAAGGTGGTATATTACCAAATATTCAAGCAGTGTTATTGCCAAAGAAAACTGAAAAGAAAGCATAAATTTTATACATTGGATTATTGATAATAATATTCATCGATCATAGGCCTTTTATTAAAACGCCACAAATTAATGTGAAATAAGAGTGATATATTTTTTATTAAAATAACTATATAAAATTTAGTATATATAAGATGATACTTGATTTGTTTCGATTATGACTTCTAAACTAATCGTTTATTACAGATAATTGATTATCAACGTAACAGTCTTTGAAGAAATGACTTGATCCGTTGGCTCCACGTCACAAAATAAAATTCGTTGCGCAGGAGCTGCGTCAACTTAGCGAATTTCCTTAGAATACATAAATCACTCTCTAGCGGTCATAGTTTTAGTCTGATCAAAATGCCTTGAGGCAGTTTAAGGGGTGTTTTTCCCATTTTCGGAGGTTTGCGTTATAGGTAAAGAAATTTTTCAAAGTGTTCTGTTAACTTGACTTTATTTCGGGTCGATTGGTGAAAATTCCATCATTTCATCATATATAGAACTGAAAAACGTAATTTTGGGGGGTGTTTTTTCGATTTTTCGGGAGTTTGCAATAAAAAATATTCAGTTTTTCGAAATAACTTCCTAATTTGTACCTATTAAGCATCGATTGCAAAAAACTGTTGATCTTGTTGCATGTATAGAACAAAAAGGTTGGTTTTGGGGGTGTTTTTACCAAGTTCGAAGGGTTGTGATGGAAAAAAACCATCTTTCTATCATGAAGTAAAAAGGTCAGTTTTAGGGATGTTTTTCCCATTTTCGGTGTGGTTGCGATGTAGGTAATGAAATTTTTCAAAATATTCTGTTAATTTTGACGTTATTTCGGGTCGATTAGTGAAAATTCAATCATTATAGCATTTATAGATCAGAAAAACGTAATTTTGGAGGATGTTTTTCCAATTTTCCGAGGGGTTGCACTGATTGAAGTTTACTGATTTTTCTCGTCAGTTTGAAGCAATTTCACGTCGAATACAAAAAACCACATCATTCTAGCATAAGGGCTTGGTTATAAGGGCTTTACAAAATTTTTGCATCCGAAGCTGCAACGGGTAATGCTAGTATAAATAATAATTGATCAATGCAAAATATAATAAAAAAGTTAAAAAAAATAAAATGAGAATATAAATTAATGTTTACAAAATTACAATAAAAAACGTATAAAATAAAATAAATTCACACAGTGTTGGGTCACCCATCCAAAAACTAATTATAATCATCTGTGCTTAACTTTTAAAATAAACGCACACTGCTGTATTCAAATTGCTATGTCTATTTCTATATGGTATAAAAATTAATAGGTGTATATGATATTGCTCTGTTTACGTTTTCTACATGGTAGTTTGCTGATGACACAGTCTTAAGTTAATTAAAACAAAAAAATGTTAAATTTTCCGCTTTTCCGATACAAATTTCCAGTTTTCGCGTCGGTTTGGGTACTACAGCTATCTACATGCCAAATATCAACTTTACACCATATCTGGAAGTAGCTCATAATTTTGATATCTATTACTTAAGTTTTTTAAGGCGTTCCCGCGAATTTTGCGTTTTTGAAGTGAAATAACTTTTTATTGGTTAATTCGTTAACGTTGATTAAAAATATTGTTTCTTATAATTCCGTAAATTATCTATATTCGAAATTTCAACCCTGTAGCTTTTTTCGTTCAAAAGATACAGCACCTAAAAATTGAGCCTAAATTAGCCATAAGTAATAGCACTGTAGTGAGAAGTCCAATGTGTCCCTTAAAACTCGGCCTTACGCACTACCGTGCTCTAGATCTATCGTCTTATTCTTCCCCATCATACTTTAAACACAACCTAATAACTAAATAACTAAACAGTTGTTATTATCGTATTTACTTACTACATTTTTCAAGCGTTCGTCATAATCAATATAAACTTTATGCTTTTTTGGTGCAACATTACGGCGTGAATTTTGTTAGTCTTAGGACTGTTCAGTTGACTTCTGATCAAAACGTAAAAAGTTTATAAATTTTCCAAGACCAGCATGAGATGCATGAACCAATTCAGAGAAACACCGATGTCGAAACTCAACATTATTTTTGGTACGCGGCAAATCACGCAACACACTCATAAACATTCCACAAGCCAATACTAAATATCGTTTTCCTACGATTATTATTTAGAGACGGCACCCCGATCCACGTGCTTTCAAAATATGACAATAACGGCGGCAAATCATCTTTAATACTGACAAAATACGGATAATATATAAGAGTTGCATTAGCTTTGATAACATCGCAACAAGGTACAAACGTCATTGCAAGTAACATTTTAACACTTACAGCAAACTCAAGATCACATCCGTATCGATCTTGCATTCCAAATTACTGTACATGTCTATATACTGACAGCCCAAAATTAAAGTTTCTGGAGCAGATCTATGTATAACTTTTTACTTTTATCACTCGCCAACACGTACACAAGAGGATAAACGTTCTTATCACACAAGCCATGTAAAGAATACAATTGCTTGTAGACAGATGGGATAAATTAAACATAATAGGCAAGTACTAGTAATTAAAAACACCAAATGTCTTGTTTTTGATATATTATGTCGCCAATAAATAGAATTTCCAGCAGTTGGTTGGGATGGGAAAGCTTAATTCCAAAGACAACTTGTTTGAAGAAGAGTCGCCAGGCTGGAAAACAAAAAAAAACATTAAGTGGAAACAATAATTAAACACGGAAAAATGTGGTTTCCAATGTCTCGAAATAGGAAACTCGAAATAGGTATTTCCTGCTGCAATAGGCAAGATAATACAACAAAGTTTAAATGACGGTTAGCCTTCTTGGCGGCACGAGTCCATGATTCCGCTTAATTCTTGAGGGATACATAATTTCCAACCGTGTAAAAGCACATCATCAGATGTAGTTTTAAAAATCGATCGATCAAAAAACATTCTCCGTTTTTTTTACATTTACCATTTTGTGGATGCTCTGGAATATAAATATTTATTATCTTTTAACTTATATGAACACAGAGAGCCCCTACCTTGATTGTTAAATATCGGATTTATATCCGATTCTAATTGAATTAAATTTTTTATCGTAGTTATGAGATGTTACTGTCTCATAAAAAGATCTAATTTAAAATCTGTTTGAAATCTGTTATCAAAGAGAACTCTAGGTTTTTTTGAAATTATATTTCAAATTTTGCTCCTATTCCTAGAACATTTTATAAATACGTATTTTGACTATAATGTTGTCATCATCAGTATGAATTAGCTAATCGAAACTATCTCTGGGATATGGATTCACAGATATGTTGCTTGTTGCTAATTTGGTGCCTGTGTCACAATGATATTAAAAAATTATGTTCTTTTATACGGTTTGGCTGAGGGTATAATCTGACTTGAGGATTATTTAAGTTGCCTGACTACTAGATTAGGTGTGTGGAAAGCCCCACCTATTTATGGGCGATATTCTTTGGTGATTATGAGTGTATTAAGGGTTGTTGAGGTTTACTTGCTAATTGCATAGCATTTTTTGCATTGGAGATAAAATGAGGAAATTCATCACGACCGCCGTTAAACGGTGTTATTAATAAAGTTAAAAAGTCTATAGTGGGAGTTTCAATAAGAATTTGCTTGGAAATGCAATTTGATTGGACGAAAGAATAAGGCATTGTTGCAGTTTTTATGTTTTGTTTATGAGAAAAATAATAATAATTTGTAATAATAATAAACTTTATAAGGGTTCCGTAGGGAAAAAAAATTATATTTACTATTTTAAATATATAATTTTTGATCATAAGAAAGTAACAACAATACAAAAATATTAATAATATAAAGAGAACTCTAGAATTTTTCGAAATAAATTTCGATTTTTGCCCCAATTTTCTAGATCAAAATTTTTTGTATTTTATAAATACGTATTTCGACTACAAAGTAGTCATCACTTGTTACTAATTTGGTGACGGTCTGCATGCCGTCATCGATGACTACTATGTAGTCGAAATGCGTATTAATAAAATACAAAAAATTTTGATCTAGGAAATTGGGGCAAAAATCTAAATTTAATACAAAATGATTTTGATAGATTTATGATTTAAGAAAACAATACAAAAAATTATTTGGGAGATTTAGAATTATTCTGTATTGTACAGTTTGAGAGTTTGATAGGATTTTGGATTACAATACAAAAAATAGAATTCGAATTATTTGAATTAGTATGATTTTGTGTATTGTTGAGTTTTGAAATTTGATGAGATTTAGATATCGTTGAGATTTAAATAATGTTGAGATTAAGATATCGTTGAGATTTAGATTTAGTTTAGTTTGTGGAGATTTTGTGTTTGGAAAGTTTTTGAGTATTGGAATTTAATGAGATCAAATTAAGTAATTGTAAATGAATGTTTTTTCTTCTGACTTAACTGAGTTCGTTTTTCAACCAAATCGCTAGAGTAAACCGCTGACACAATTGTTCTTTTACCAAGTCAATGTTGGTGTTTTTCGAACTTGAATCAAGCGTGTTGAAAAATCCCAACGCTCGCCACCAATTTTTATGTTGCATTCCCTCCGTTAACACCAATTTTATGTTGCGTCCTTTTGTGCAAAATTGGTTGTTGCAGGCGATGAATGTCCGCTGCCACCAGAGCAGTTGATTAAAGCTCAACTTCGTAGACTTATTTCCAATTAAATGTTTCCAATTTATTACGAGTAATATTCTGGTTAACCCAAGCTACGGTGCGAGGCATTGTGCCAAGAGATCTAGCCGAAGGCTAGGGCAGCAGGGTTAAATGCTGTCATAAACAATCCCCTTGGAGCAACTAGCGAACTCCACTGTATGTGTTTTTTTTTTTTCAATGCCCTCCCCATCAAGTGGCCTATGGGGTAGTACATGGCCCAATTTTTATCGTGGGAACAAAATGGATAAACACAATAAAGAAAATAATAAGTCGGGGGCTCAAATCCCTTCAAAATGTGAATCAACCGAGGCTGTACAAACAAACCTCGTCGAGACACAAAAAACTGCAGGTGCAACCAGCCCAGCAGAAAATATGGACGATAAAGTCCAGAATCCTTTCCTGAAGGTGGAAATGAAAAATCTCTCGGGTGCAGCCCAGAGAAAATCATTTGAAAAGAAAGCAAGAGCTGAGGAGAAACCGATTCCTCCGATAAAGAGGAAAATCCGGACAAAAAACCCCACAGCCCTTGTTTTGTCAGAAACAGTGTTACCTGTAGGGTCTGACTCAGGGAATCAACCCTCGAAAAACCCACAGGAAAAGAGACTGAGATCTGAAGATGGGACTCCAAGCCCGAAACAGATCTCGAAAAAACGAAGAAAGAGGGAACAGGCAAGTGCTATTAATACCTATGCTGAAACCGCCGCAACAACAAAGATATGCATTGCATTGCGGGGGTATCCTGAGGTCAAAATGACTCAGGAACAATCCGAAGAGGTTCAACTCTCGATGCTACAAACGCTAGCCCTATTAGCCAAGAGCTCGTTGAGGGCCCACAATATCGGGGTTGCCACCTGGACAGGGGGGCCCTCGTTGTGCGGTGCATAGGATTAACAGCTATAAACTGGCTCATGGAGAACTTCCCGAATATCAGACCATGGGACGGAGCGGAACTTTTGGTCGGGGATGCAAGAGCCATGATGAACACATCAAAGGTTCTGCTGTATACTCCTCAGATCTATAACACCGTTGAAACGGGCAAAGTGATCAAAGCTCTTGGAGTGCAGAATACAAACCTGCACACTCAGGAATGGCGAAGTATCAACAGCACGAGGACCAATGCAGGACATACCATCGTACTGGAAGTGGATGCAGCGGATCTGCGGGTGATTCAGGACGAAGGGTTTAAATTATACCTCGGGTTTGGTCAAGTCAACCTTAGACCACTGAATACTTCAAAGAGGAAAAAGAATGTCTGATCTTCAGATAAACCTCCAGCACAGTAAGGCGGCCTCCGCTGTCTTCTGTCAAAATGTGCTGAAAAGGGGAATCTCCATAGCTCTGATCCAAGAACCTTGGGCTGTTAACCATAAGATTCTTGGACTTGGTGACACTAAAGGACAAATTGTTTACGATAAAACCTCGGAGAGACCCAGAACTTGCATTTATGCAAGAAAGGACATCAATGTCTTGCCGCTGTTAGAGTTTTGTCAGAGAGATCTAACAGCAGTAAAAGTAAAATACAACATGGAGAACGGAACTGGAGTGGTAATCATCGCTTCGGTCTACCTACCCTTTGATGCATCTACTCCACCACCATCAACAGAGATGGAAGACCTGATCCAGTATTGTGAGGCAAAAAACCACCAACTGATCATGGGATGCGATGCAAACGCGCATCACACTGCGTGGGGTAGCACAAACACAAATACAAGAGGTTAGTACCTCTTTGATTATATCATAGCTAACAACTTAGATATAGTTAACCAAGGCAACAAGCCGACTTTTATTAACAAAGTGCGGAAGGAAGCCATTGATATAACACTGAGCACTTATGAAATCAGTGGTAAAATCAAGAAACGGCTAGTGTCCGATGAACCATCTGCATCGGATCACAGACAAATCTATAACAATGTGGAGGTAAGAACGGACCAATGTAATATACAATATTGGGATCCGAGGAGAACCAATTGGGACGAATATAATTCGACACTAATCTTCAAACTCGCCACAATTCCGAAGAAAGTTAAAACAGTATTGGACATTGAGCTTACTGCAACTGAGCTTCAGCATGCAATAATTAACTCTTTCCAAGAAAACTGCCCGGAGGTCTCAAAAGACATCAGCAGGGCGACTTGTTGGTGGAATGCGGGCCTAAGGAATCAGAGGCGAAGGGTTCGCCAGCTATTTAACAGAGCAAGGAGGTTGGGGAACTGGGATAATTACCATGAAGCCCTTACCGAATGCAAAAGGTCTCTGAAGAAAGCCAAAGTGGACTCATGGAGAAAGCTCTGTCATGATGTTGAAAACACATCTGAGGGAGCAAGGCTCCATCGTGCCCTGGCGAAGAAACCCGCTGACACCATCGGCTCACTTCGTTAACCGAATGGTGAGCATACTAGCTCCGCGAAGGATACAGTCGAGACACTGCTCCGGATTCATTTCCCGGATTCGGTGACACTGGACGATGAAAACACTTCTCAAGAGCAGTTTAACCAGTGTCTCCCGCCAACTGGCGAGGACTGGAGAAGAGCGGCGATTGCCATTAACCGCTCAAAAATCGAATGGGCAATAAACTCATTCGACCCCTACAAAGCACCGGGACCAGATGGGATATAGTTATTTTACAAAAAGGAGCAGAGCATCTTTTAACTCTGCTTGGTCATATATTCAGGGCAAGCCTGGCTACGGGTTATATCCCAACCGTATGGAAGCCAGTAAGAGTGACCTTTTTGTCACAACCGGGTAGGCTTAATCACTCCACGGGAAAGGACTTTAGACCAATTAGTCTGTCATCGTTTCTACTGAAAACAATGGAACGACTAATAGAATTTCATTTGACTCAGGGGGCATTGTCAAGAAATCCGCTTCATGCCAACCAACACGCGTATCAGGTGGGGAAATCCTGTGAATCAGCCCTCCACAACCTAATATACAGGATTGAGGAGGGGTTCGCAAGGAAACAAACCACCTTGTGCGTTTTTCTTGACATAGAGGGGGCATTTGACAATGCTTCTCACAATTCCATGGTTGATTCTGCAGGTCGGCACGGAGTTGAAGACACCTTTTGCAGGTGGATAAAATCTATGCTGATAGGAAGAAGAATACAAATTTCTCTTTTTGGAGAGTCTGTCACTGTGAGAGCCACAAAGGAACATCCACAGGGTGGTGTCTTATCCCCACTCCTGTGGAGCCTGACAGTGAACAGCTTACTGACAAACCTCAACCAAAATGGATACTACACACAGGGTTACGCGGACGACATTGTAATTGCAATCCAGGGACCCCGTGAAGGCACAATCTTGGAGGTTATGCAAAACGCTCTTAGAATCGCACAGGAATGGTGTATCAATCAGGGATTGATATTTAACCCTGGTAAGACCGCACTAATTCCATTCACACGTAAAAGGAAGGTGGATAACATAAAACCACCAATCCTCTTCGGTGAAAGATTACAGATCACAAGGGAAGCCAAGTTCTTGGGAGTAATGCTGGACTCCAAACTAACATGGAACCCTCATCTGGAATATATAACAAATAAGAGCAAATCTTCTCTCATGCTTTGCAAGAGAGCATGCGAAAAGGTCTGGGGTCTAAAACCCAAAATGATCCTCTGGCTCTACACAACAGTAGTCAGGCCCATTATAACCTATGCTGCTTTAGTGTGGTGGCCAAAAGTTAAACAGATTACTGCGTGCAAAAAACTGTCAAGGATCCAGAGACTGGCCTGCTTGTGCATCACTGGATCCATGAGCAGTACACCTACAGCTGCCATGGAAGTCATACTGGGGCTGCCTCCGCTAAGCATTGTAGTAACAGCTAAAGCAAGATCCAGCGCCTATAGATTGTCTTGCAATAACAACTGGATTAATAAAAATTAGGTTGGACATGCAAGTATCATGAGAACATCAATTATCTCAGACCCCGTCTTTGAAATGGGCACAGATATACTTCCCAAGACATACTCCTTCTCAAAACCATTCATTGTAGTATGTGATAGGGCCATGTGGTCAGGAAAAGAATCGTCTGGTATACAGACGGATTCAAAACTGAAGAAGGGACCGGGACGAGAATCTACGGTGAGAGACCAAAAGCAAACATAAGCCTCAACTTGGGGAAATATGCTACGGTCTTCCAAGCAGAAGTCTACGCCATACTGGCTTGCGTCCGTGAGAACCTACGTAGAGGCTACATAAACCAGAACGTATGTTTTCTATCGGACAGTCAAGCTGCTTTAAAAGCCTTATCTGGAACTGAGGTCACCTCAAGGGTAGTCAAGGATTGTCTGGAGGAACTTCTGAAACTGGCAAAATGGAACAAGGTTAAATTGATCTGGGTGCCGGGTCACAGTGGTTTCGAAGGAAACGAAAAAGCGGATACCTTAGCAAAGAAGGGAGTCGGAATGCCATTCATAGGCCCAGGGCCTATTTTAGGAATTCCAAAAACTGCATGTAAACAAGTGATCAACGAGTGGTCAAATGCTAAACACCGTGATCACTGGGAAAAAGTACCGCGGCAAGAGCTCGGGAAGGAACTGCTTCAGAGTGAAACAAAGAGAGTATCTGTCGATGCACTGAGACTGAACAGGATGCAACTGCGGAGGGTTGCCGGGTTCATTACTGAGCATTATCCCATGCGGAAGCATCTGCACACAGCAGGACTCCATAACGGCTCCATTGTGTGCAGATTGTGTGGCGAGGAGGAAGAAACATCCAGCCACATAATCTTTGACTGCGAACCTCTGGGTTACTGCAGATACAGGATATTCGGTGCATCTCACCCCGAATATATGAACCTTCAGGAGGACCTGATAAGCAAGCTCCAGGCTATTGCCAACATATGGGAGAAGCGAGTCTCGTCAGACTGAGTTAGGAGGGGGAGCACAATGGACCATAGGGTCAAAGTGCAATAATTTTTACCCCGATATCAATCAATCAATCAATCAATATTCTGGTTATTAAATATTACAAGAGAGTGGTAAGTAAGTCAGAAATATAAAAAAAACACTTAAAAAACATAATTTAATTTATTTACTAGTTAATTAATTTTTACTGAATTGATTATTGAAATTTTAATAGACTTGATTGTTAAATATCGGATTTGTATCCGATTCTATTTGAATTTACATTTTTTATCGTAGTTATGAGATGTTACTGTCTCATAAAAAAATCTAATTTAAAATCTGTTCGAAATCTGTTATTGAGTTGATTTACAATTGTTTTTATATGCGAAAATCGACTTAGTTAAAATTTATTTTTTGTTACACGCGCTTTCTATAATTTCATCAACAAATGTATTTATGCTGATTTTGCAAAAACTACTCAGTGAATTTTATAATAAAGTTTGTTGAACGACACAATAATACATTCAGTAATAATTATAATATAGTGTCATTAAAAGTAAAAATTGTAAATAAGCATTATCGAGTTACGCAACAACATACACTCCCGTTCAATAAAATTGAACCGCTCTTCAACACAAATATTACCTATTTGTTAATTTTTATATTTATGAGATAGACAGAATACTCACTTCATATGTATTGTGTATCTCAAAAAACTAAAATATAATTTAAAGATTCATATTTATTCTTTAAAATAAAGACCATTTTTATATAATTCAAAATTCATCGAAATATAGGATGCAATAGTAAAACGAACGATTTTCAGATTCTAGATTATATAATTGTAATGAAATCCATAATCACTAATGAGAAATTTTTTTGTTAATACCCATATTTAAATGTAAAATAACCAAATATTGACTTGCCAAATACCTAATTTAAAAATGGTTATTAACATAAAAAATTTTAGTGACTATGGGTTGTTCTATATAATATAAAATCTGAAAGCCCTTCGTTTCAGTAACAAATTTTGATAGATTTTTAATGAATAGAAAATGGTTAAATTTGGGATTTTTTAAACCAAAAAATTTATATTATTAATTTTATTTTAAAAATTCACAATATCTTTTAAATTTGAATATAGCCAAACAATATGAAAAGAGTTTATTCCGTTCTAAAACAACGATGTTTTGGAATTATTTAAACAATTTCGCTATAAAAAATTGAGATCAAATTTGTACAATCGCCAAAACAATTGTAGACTTTTACAAAATGTAACCAAATTAAAAATTCAGATCGGTTCAATTTTATTGAACATGAGAATCGACATACTTATACACTTGCGCACAACGGTTAGAAATAACCAAAAGAGCCAGAAATAGACAATTGCTGGCTCACTTCATCGGCCACACTTCCACTTATGGTAACTAGCAATATATGTAGTATTAAATATATGCATGAACGCATACTTGTGAGATAAAATGTCTGTCACATAGTAATTAAAAAATACAATTAGAAATGACTTAAGGAGTAGAACTTGTATAACAACATACATAAAGGTAAACATACTAAGTAACAAAGGTATATGTTTGCAATTGAAAGTATAAGTGATTGTGCCGTGCCGTACACAAAAAAATATTAAAATGTTAAGGTCATGTATGTTTATAAATATTGTATAGGATAATATTTTTTTTAAGTTTTAGGAAGTTAATATACCCAGTATATACCTAGATACCCAGTGTATACTGAGTTTAAACAAAAGGTTTTAAAAAAAATTTCTTAGCTGACGTTTACTATCTATAAACTACTTACTTGCCAGATTTCAGATCCATTCCACCCTCTATTATGGGTAGTTTAAAAAAAAACAAATATGCAAAATTTAATTATTTGTTATAAACAGTATTTCTGCTAAGTTTGAAGCAAATAGGACAGCATAATACGTTTTATACACAATTCATCACATCCACTCCCTCTTAGGGGTAGTGTTTCCTAAAACCTTCTCCGGTATGAATACAACATGTAAACAACATGTGTAAAAACATGTGTAAAAACTTCAAAACGATCGGTAAAAAACTTTAGGAGATTTGCGATTACGAACAAACGAACATTAAATTTTTGTATATAACTAGCTGACCTGACAGACGTAGTCCTGCCTTAACTATGAATATTGAATTCTAATTGCTATAATTAATAAAAAATAATAATTATTCCAAAAACATATTGTTTATTATTCTAATGCTTTATGATACACAACATTCTTAGTTTTATTTTCTGGCGCGTATATGAATAGTTCTGTGGGTATTTCGACACGGCAACAGGCGACATACAACTGGCCATGTAAAAAACATGGATTTTCAAGATTGATGCCACAAACAATTAGCGACTGCCCTTGCGATTTATTTATCGACATTGAAAATGCTAGCCGCACTGGAAATTATAACCGTTCAAAGTCGAATGGCATGTCGTTCGGAATCAAAGGAATCCTTGGAATTAAAACGTCTTCGCCTTTGTCTTCGCCATTTCAAAATTATGGCTTCCACGACGTTGTTCATTTATTTCTTCACCGCAAGTCGGGTGCCATTACAAAGACGTGCCAGGTTTATATTCCGTAGCATAATTATTACCGATCTGATTTTTAATTGCAGATTATGAGGTGGTAATCTGGAAAATTCCAGCAAATTAAAGAATTCCGTTGGATAGTTGACAACATCATCTTGTTTAGTGACGGAATCAATCGATTTGTATATCATCAAGCCGCCATCTATCTTATTTTGAACTTGAATATTCATTTCGTTGACATCAACGTTTTTTCGATGAGTTTGGTCTTTGAATCTGTACAGTGACAAATATTGGTAGGTAATGAAATGTATCCAGACGATGAGTCAACAGGTATTTTGCCATTACCAATATCGAGCAATTGTTTGGAAAAAACTGCTCCAGGTTGGTCGTTCTGCAATTCGACTCTCATGTTCATATTTAATTTGAGCGTTTTAACGTATCGTATTTCCATAGAATGAAAGACTTTAAGCATACGTTAATTTCGTCGGCTGGCGTTGATCGTGGTATTACTGGTAATGTTTGGCGAAAATCACCTGCCAATAAAATCATTACACGACCAAACCGGTTTGGGTTCTTTCGTAAATCTTGCAACGTGCGGTCTAAAGCTTCTAAAGATTTTTTGTGTGCCATCGTGCACTAGTCCCAAACTATTAATCTGCTTTGCTATAACACTTTGGCCATCGCAGAATTTCTCGAAAGGTTGTAAGTTGGAGTTTTATTTATTTGCATCTTCAACAGCAAGTTGAGTGTGGAAAGAGCTGCTCGACCGCCTTCCAACAACTATACCTGACGAAGTAGCTGCAATGCCTGACGAAGCAAGCGCAAGCGCGATACCATTTTGCAATCAAATCGTTGCCAAAATCAATGATATCAAAAATGTTTCTCAGTTCCACCGGGAGCATCTAAGACAAAAAATCCGCCAATTCTGTCGTTAACTATTTTCATGAGCGTATTGTAGGCATATTTTTGTTGCTCATTTAAAAGGGGAACGTGTCTTAGAACGGTTTCTTTTAATGCCTCGGAATTATATTGGGTTTTGCGTCTCAACTCTTGATTAAACGCGTCGTACATTGGGCGATTGGGCGTTGTCATTCCTAATTGCATTAATCCTTTGTTGGTAAGCATCAAGCATATGTCAAATGCCATGAGATCTTTATATTTGTTTCATAAACCAATCGGTGTTGATGGGCAGCATATAGGCAAAATTATGGAAAACAATATTCGTATTTGTTTAACATTTGACGAAATCATAGCATCTTTGAGAGTATGGTCCCAATCAGTATCATTCTCTAGCAATCCCAAACGTTGACAGGCTTCTCTGTATGCGTCGCACAATACACCATTAACAGTTCGCAGATGTTGAAATGATTTTGGGCCACAAACATTGACTAATAGTAAACGCAAATAAAAACACTCGTCACGGCTGGACTGCATAAAGACGTCCTAGTGTGAAAAATACTTGTGGGTAAGCTGGGACTTGCTGTCCTTGTTTCCGTCGTTGAAATATCTTTGACAATTGATTCCAGGAATAATATCTTGGAAATTGAACTGCTTTATTCCGGAAAAGTTCTGGCAAAGTCGTCATTCTGACACATTTCAAAGAAGCTGGTCACTGTTGTCGATGGCGGCCTGTCAACTCGTTGTAATACGGTTTCCGTTGTAAAGTACACCCCTTGACCATTTCAGACGTACGGCCAAGTGAATAACAGTGGGGCGTCTTACGCCCAAAAATACGCCATATCACGTCGTTACTACTAATATAGCGGCCCATTTGAACATGAATGATCTCATCGTTTGAATTTTCGGCAGCAACTCTGAACACAGCCATGTCACTACTTTTGTTCACGTACTTGCAGATATACTTTATAGATTTTACGGAATGGTAAAATTCGACATTTATGTGTGCTTTAAATGTCTTGGAGAATAACGGCGAAAACGGAACAACCCAACGATTATCAACTTCAATGTCCTGCTGATTCACTTTGACTATTGTTGATCTTTCATTGGCATCAGTGGATCGCCGATTATAAAGTGGATAACTATCATTTTCACTAATAGTTTCTGCTACTTATTGCCTTGGAAAGCGTTTTGAACATTATCCGTCAACCATACAAGGAGAAATGAGATTTAATGTTCCACAGGGACCATGAATCATATTTTTTGTAACAACCTAATGTAACAATGGATCTTCATCATTATCTGGAATTTGATTTTGAATTTCTTCGATTTTATTCGGTCTTATCCTCTCTACCAACCAAATGAGGATGTGTGCATGTGGCAATCCCCTTTCAGTCACTCGACTGAATACATCCAACAGCGCGTCTCGCAGAACACGTGATGAAATGAAATCCATGACTGATTGTAATTTTCTTTTGAACACCCTTGTGGTAATGTCGTGGCGATCGATGGGTCATTGGCGAATAAGTAATTCTTGTCGAATTTCTGTCCACTGTGGATTGCATGAATATTAAAAAATTATGTCCTTTTATACGATTTGGCTGAGGGTATAATCTGACTTGAGGATTATTTAAGTTGCCTGACTACTGGATTAGGTATGTGGAAAGCCCCACCTATTTATTGGCGGTATTCTTTGGTGACTATGCGGCGTTTTGTTTTGTCACTAAAGTGAGTGTACCTACTTTAACCTTGACATTCATGTATTTGATTTTTATATTTATTTTTGAAAATGGTTTAATTTTATTAAATCAGAATTTGGAATTGGGCCAATGTCTAAATTCATTATCTGTTTTCTCAATTTGTATATGTAGATGCTTTCGTATGCATCTAATTCTGTGGGGTTTTGTACCGATTTAAGTAGTTTTAGATTCGATTTATCAATTTTGTAGATGTTCTCAATAACGTGCGCCGCTATACACGATTTTTCGGTTCTCCCAAATTTCACATGAGCCAGATGTTCTTTGATTCGAATACCGATTTGGCGACGACTTTGACCAACGTAAATTTTCGAACAGTTTTGACAATTAACACCATATATGCCCGATTGTTTTTCATTACTAATTTTATCCTTAGGGTTGCCCAGTAACTGTTTGATTTTATTTTTACTAACAAGCGTTGTTTTTAAGTTGTGGTCCCATAATTCTCGAGTGATTTTATTGGTGCATGGACGGAAATATGTTTGTTTGCACCATATAGTTTGTTCAACGTTGCCAATTTCTGGTGTTAGTGCGGTGGAATTGTTTCGTGCAATTTTAAATTTAGTTATGCGGACCAAATTATTTATTAAGTTAGAGTCGAAGCCATTAAAGATTGCAACTTGTTTAATGTGGTTTATTTCTCTAAAGTAATTATTCTTGGACAATGCGACTTTCAGTTGCCTGTTTACCAAAAAATTGAAAATAGCCATTTTGTGTTGAGGTGGGCTGTTCGAATCGGCTGAAATGTATCGTTCAGTGTGTGTAGGTTTTCTGTAGATATCGAATTTTAATTTATTAGTGTAATTTATTAGTCTAATTTCATAATTTTTATATCTAAAAACGGAATCGAGCCTCCTTGTTCTATTTCGGTTGTAAGTTCTATCGATGGCTACATTTTATTTAAGTTCTCTATAAATGTTTGGGGATTTTCTTTGTTCGTATCAAAAATAGTAAAGATATCATCGACGTATCTGTACCATAAAGTTGGAAAATAATTGAAATCTTTTTTGGCTTTTTCTTCAAGATCTGTCATGAAGATATTACTTAGGAACGGAGACAATGGATTATCCATACTTGTTCCAAATGTTTGCTTGTAGTATTTACCTTCGAAAGTAAACACATTTTGTCTCATGCAAAGCCGTGTTAGTTTCAGATATTCACTTATTTCATCTGCGGGTATTCCTTTATTTGTATTCGGGTATTCCTTAAAATACAATTTCAAAAAAACCTAGAGTTCTTTTTGATTATTTGAATATTCTTTATGGATTTTTCATCTTCATTGAAAAATGATACCCATCTTCACCTTGCCAAAATACGATAGGATACAGTAAGACATCATATAATCGATGTGTTTCGGACACGGCAGTTGATCGTGACGCCAGTGTAGATCAATATCTCGGTTTTCATTAAAACGTCTTGCGTGTTGTCCTGCAGGCGTCTTATCGGCTTTGTTGACAATTTTGTGGTTATCAGATGGCATGCGGTCTAATGTGGTCGTGAATAATGCAACCAATTGGTTGTGCTGATGGAAAAATATTGGGAGTTGTTCCATAATTTCACCGAATTGTTGTGTGCACAACGCTGATCGACTTGTCTTGCTGAATCGCCCATAAAATATATTAGCAAAAATTTGTAGCCACTATCCTGCGTTCGCAATAAGGAACCTATTAGATGATACATTTGACCCTGAATCTGCAAAGGTAAACAGATAATAAATTGATGTAATATAGGATATTGTATAGCGAATTGTTTGTACCACCATGTGGCTCTCCCATGTTGCTCTCAAAATACTTTCTCAGCACTCCCATTCCACCATCATCTTTTTTAAACACACTCACTTCTTTCTGCTTTTGGCAATTTACCGAGATACAAATGTACTTTAAGCCATTTCAATTGAAAGCTGTCAACGTATTTATCAGACACGTGGTGGTTTATTGTTTTTCAATATACTTACCTTAAAACTTGGCTTAAATTTTTTTCGAATAACTTTTGTTGCGCCAAATGACGTCATTTGAAACCAATTATTGTATTGCTGGATATGAGTGAAAAATGTTTAGAATCTGGCCCATTTCCGGAAACCAATGAATGTAGCGGCTCTGGTGGCGGTAACAATTGCGTCAATTTGACTTGAGCGCTTGCGTAACATGATCAAGGGGCTTCATTTTTAAACTAAAATTCCTTTCAATATTGACTTAGAACGTTCATGGGTCCAATAGCAACGAATTCCTGTGAACTTTAATCGATTTCCACATTATAATTAAATGCAGCTCGATAGGGGTTCAAGGCAACATTTCTATGTTGTTGATTTCGATTCCATCGATTCCTTTCAACGTCATTGCGCGTTTTGCGTTGCTCGTCAGTTTGGCTTGCTCTTGAATATCTTTGACTTGTAGCATTGCGAGTTCTGCGACTTAAGTTTGTACGTCTAATTGCTGACATTTTTAAAAACAAAAATTCAAATGAAAAAAAAATCGATACGCAGGAGCTGCAACTACTTAGCGAATTTCCTAAGAATTTAAACAAAATTTTAATAAAATAATTTTATAGTTATCTTATTGAAGTAGAGTTTCTATGGAAATGAAAAAATCATCACAAATTTAATGTCGTGGCGATCGATGGGTCATTGGCGAATAAATAATTCTTGTCGAATTTCTGTCCACTGTGGATTGCATGAGAACATTCAGAAGATGAATGTATTCCTCAGAACGGACTAAGTCCTGGTTGAACCTGATAAATGTCAATCGCAGAGTTTCAGCTTTTACGTACATATCCACAGCATATTGGTGAAAGAGACGCCGACATTTTAAGATGTGATTGTCATTTTTCCGATGTCCATTTTAAGATGTCATTTTTCCGAACCATCAGTCTGCATGAATAAAAATTCATTGAACTAACTTTTTTGTTTGTTTCGGAACCTATAAACAAATTTTTGTGTTATAATAACATAAATTAACGTTGTGATAAAAGTAGTAAACGTAGATTGTTTATTTACCTGTAACTGAATTTTTCATTATATTTCAAATTTTGCCCCTATTCCTAAAACATTTGTTTGTATTTTATAAATACGTATTTCGACTACAATGTAGTCATCATCAAAATGAATTAGCTAGTCGTGACTATCTCTGGGATATGGATTCAGAGATATGTTGCTTGTTGCTAATTTGGTGCCTGTGTCACAATGATATTAAAAAATTATGTCCTTTTATACGATTTGGCTGAGGGTATAATCTGACTTGAGGATTATTTAAGTTGCCTGACTACTGGATTAGGTATGTGGAAAGCCCCACCTATTTATTGGCGGTATTCTTTGGTGACTATGCGGCGTTTTGTTTTGTCACTAAAGTGAGTGTACCTACTTTAACCTTGACATTCATGTATTTGATTTTTATATTTATTTTTGAAAATGGTTTAATTTTATTAAATCAGAATTTGGAATTGGGCCAATGTCTAAATTCATTATCTGTTTTCTCAATTTGTATATGTAGATGCTTTCGTATGCATCTAATTCTGTGGGGTTTTGTACCGATTTAAGTAGTTTTAGATTCGATTTATCAATTTTGTAGATGTTCTCAATAACGTGCGCCGCTATACACGATTTTTCGGTTCTCCCAAATTTCACATGAGCCAGATGTTCTTTGATTCGAATACCGATTTGGCGACGACTTTGACCAACGTAAATTTTCGAACAGTTTTGACAATTAACACCATATATGCCCGATTGTTTTTCATTACTAATTTTATCCTTAGGGTTGCCCAGTAACTGTTTGATTTTATTTTTACTAACAAGCGTTGTTTTTAAGTTGTGGTCCCATAATTCTCGAGTGATTTTATTGGTGCATGGACGGAAATATGTTTGTTTGCACCATATAGTTTGTTCAACGTTGCCAATTTCTGGTGTTAGTGCGGTGGAATTGTTTCGTGCAATTTTAAATTTAGTTATGCGGACCAAATTATTTATTAAGTTAGAGTCGAAGCCATTAAAGATTGCAACTTGTTTAATGTGGTTTATTTCTCTAAAGTAATTATTCTTGGACAATGCGACTTTCAGTTGCCTGTTTACCAAAAAATTGAAAATAGCCATTTTGTGTTGAGGTGGGCTGTTCGAATCGGCTGAAATGTATCGTTCAGTGTGTGTAGGTTTTCTGTAGATATCGAATTTTAATTTATTAGTGTAATTTATTAGTCTAATTTCATAATTTTTATATCTAAAAACGGAATCGAGCCTCCTTGTTCTATTTCGGTTGTAAGTTCTATCGATGGCTACATTTTATTTAAGTTCTCTATAAATGTTTGGGGATTTTCTTTGTTCGTATCAAAAATAGTAAAGATATCATCGACGTATCTGTACCATAAAGTTGGAAAATAATTGAAATCTTTTTTGGCTTTTTCTTCAAGATCTGTCATGAAGATATTACTTAGGAACGGAGACAATGGATTATCCATACTTGTTCCAAATGTTTGCTTGTAGTATTTACCTTCGAAAGTAAACACATTTTGTCTCATGCAAAGCCGTGTTAGTTTCAGATATTCACTTATTTCATCTGCGGGTATTCCTTTATTTGTATTCGGGTATTCCTTAAAATACAATTTCAAAAAAACCTAGAGTTCTTTTTGATTATTTGAATATTCTTTATGGATTTTTCATCTTCATTGAAAAATGATACCCATCTTCACCTTGCCAAAATACGATAGGATACAGTAAGACATCATATAATCGATGTGTTTCGGACACGGCAGTTGATCGTGACGCCAGTGTAGATCAATATCTCGGTTTTCATTAAAACGTCTTGCGTGTTGTCCTGCAGGCGTCTTATCGGCTTTGTTGACAATTTTGTGGTTATCAGATGGCATGCGGTCTAATGTGGTCGTGAATAATGCAACCAATTGGTTGTGCTGATGGAAAAATATTTGGAGTTGTTCCATAATTTCACCGAATTGTTGTGTGCACAACGCTGATCGACTTGTCTTGCTGAATCGCCCATAAAATATATTAGCAAAAATTTGTAGCCACTATCCTGCGTTCGCAATAAGGAACCTGTTTGATGATACATTTGACCCTGAATCTGCAAAGGTAAACAGATAATAAATTGATGTAATATAGGATATTGTATAGCGAATTGTTTGTACCACCATGTGGCTCTCCCATGTTGCTCTCAAAATACTTTCTCAGCACTCCTATTCCACCATCATCTTTTTTAAACACACTCACTTCTTTCTGCTTTTGGCAATTTACCGAGATACAAATGTACTTTAAGCCATTTCAATTGAAAGCTGTCAACGTATTTATCAGACACGTGGTGGTTTATTGTTTTTCAATATACTTACCTTAAAACTTGGCTTAAATTTTTTTCGAATAACTTTTGTTGCGCCAAATGACGTCATTTGAAACCAATTATTGTATTGCTGGATATGAGTGAAAAATGTTTAGAATCTGGCCCATTTCCGGAAACCAATGAATGTAGCGGCTCTGGTGGCGGTAACAATTGCGTTAATTTGACTTGAGCGCTTGCGTAACATGATCAAGGGGATCATTTTTAAACTAAAATTCCTTTCAATATTGACTAAGAACGTTCATGGGTCCAATAGCAACGAATTCCTGTGAACTTTAATCGATTTCCACATTATAATTAAATGCAGCTCGATAGGGGTTCAAGGCAACATTTCTATGTTGTTGATTTCGATTCCATCGATTCCGTTCAACTTCATTGCGCGTTTTGCGTTGCTCGTCAGTTTGGCTTGCTCTTGTATATCTTTGACTTGTAGCATTGCGAGTTCTGCGACTTAAGTTTGTACGTCTAATTGCTGACATTTTTAAAAACAAAAATTCAAATGAAAAAAAAAATCGATACGCAGGAGCTGCAACTACTTAGCGAATTTCCTAAGAATTTAAACAAAATTTTAATAAAATAATTTTATAGTTATCTTATTGAAGTAGAGTTTCTATGGAAATGACAAAATCAACACAAATTTCAACCAACTCCAAAAAAAGAAATATGGTCGTCAAGTTTTCTTAAATTTTCTAATGCTCCGCGCAATTTTCTTAATTTTTTCTATCATAAGAACCTTCTTCTGACAATAACAAACACAGCAAAAAAAGAATTAGCGAAATCCAGGCATATACCCGTGATGCGTGACTAAGAGAAATAGGGATTCATTTATATATATATATATATATATATATATATATATATATATATATATATATATATATATATATATAGATATATATAGATATCTATAATAATAATCTTAATTGTCCATAAATTATTTTTACACAAAATAGAGATTGTCAGAGTGCTTACGAAATTACAATTGTATAAAATTAAATATAATTATAACTCTTGAAATGCATACATTGTATGGTGCTGGTTGCTTAAGCAATGCTCTGAGTTTCGATTTGTAAAGCTTCCGGCTTGATGTTTCTTTGATTTCACGAGGAAGCTTGTTGTACAACTTTGATTAAATAAAAAGAGGACTCTTCTCAAACAATGTCAAATAACGTTGTTTATTACACCTACAAATATCATACCTATTTCAAGTTTAAAAAGTGTGAAAAACACGATTACGTTTCAGGTTGTAACTATTATTTTTCACCAATAGAACGAAGCGTTTTTTAAAGCTTCTCGAGTCTCTGTGTTTAATACTGGCTATCAATCAGAGGCATTTTTTTGGGCAATGAATAATTTGTTCGCATGTGGTGATAGTCCCCTAAATATAAAGTTTAACTTAAGTCACGAAAAGACCTGGGCATAGTAAAATTGAATAAGTGCATTAAAATCTACTGTTTATCTTAATATTCGTAGCCTGATAACAAGCCATGCTAATTTTATTGCAAGTTGCTTGACATTGTAGATACTAACTGAAATTACTTTGTGGTTAAACTTCAATAATTCCGCAAGATGTAGCTGCGTATTATTAATATTCAAACTTTACTCTAAGCTACTACCACTATTTCTTGCTTTAAGTAACCATTTAGTTAACCATTACTTAAAGCCATTTTCCCGTCTAAAATAGATAGATAGATACATCGTAGGGTGTAAAATTTATTGTATTGCTCTTCGACCTTATGGTACATTGTGCTCCCCCTTCTACTTCAGTCCGACGAGACTCGCTTTTCCCGTATGTTGGCAATAGCCAGAAGCTTGCTTATCAGTTAATGTATTCGGAGTGAGATACACTGAATATCCTGTATCTACTGTAACCCAGAGTTTCGAAGTCAAAGATAATATAGCTAGACGTTTCATCGCCACACAATATGCACACAATGGACTCATCATGAAGTCCAATTGTGTGCAGATGATTCCTCAGGGATGATGCACAGTAATGAATTCGGTGACCTTCCACAGTTGCATCCTCTTCAGATTCAGTGTATCAAGAGACAGCCACTTGGTTGCACTCCGAAGCAGTATTTTCCCGAGCCCTCGCTGCGGTACATTTTCCCAGTGATCACGGTATTTATCATTTGACTACTTATACCCGTTCACCTGTTTACATGCAGTCCTTGGAATTCCAAAAATAGGCTCTGGACCTACAGGGTATTCCAACTCTCTTCTTTGCCAAGGTGTAACGACACAAATCTACACATTTGCCTTATATATATATATAAATTAAAAGTCAGTTTCAATGATGATTAAAAAAAAATGAATTTATTATTTAAAAGTATAAGTACATTTAATTACAATAGTAAGATATTTTGAAAAGTAGTTTTAACATTGACAATTTCGTCAAACCACAAGTGCATTAACGTAAGCTAATAACAAATGATGACGAGAAGTCATTTACAATAGTTTATATATGATTATTAAAACGAATGAATAATATTGAAAAGATAAAGTATGAATGTTATTTGTGATTATTAAAACAAATAAGTAATATTGAAAAGATGTTGTTTAATGTTATAAGATCAAATAAATAATATTGAAAAGATAAAATATGAATGTTGTTTGTGATTATTAAATCAAATGAGTAATATTGAAAAAATGTTGTTTAAGGTTATTAGATCAAATAAATAATATTGAAAAGATGAAGTATGAATCATTTTTAATGTAGTGTATTCAAAACTGATAATTTTGCATGACGCCTGTAATACATCTTGTTTACTCAAATGTTCTTTATCTGTGTAGGAGTCCCTATGCCAGGATCCATAACTTCTCTCTCCTTAAGAAGGAAGTCTAACCATGAATGGTTTGGCTGACGTGTCTGCTAACTCATATGCTGGGGGAGCAGATGCGGGAACCACAATTTGTTTTCTTCTACATTTTGTAAAATATATGAGAAATATGACTCCAATCGCTATTATGATAAAGATAATTATATTTATGCTGATATGTGTATAATGTTGAAGTTTTAATAAATGAATGTCATCAGTATTCTGTAGATGATTCATTTGTAGTGTTTCTAAAGATGTGTTGTTGGATATTTGTTCAACTTTCATTTCGTTGTAGATGATTTGTTCCAACTTAAAATTTGTTGTTGATGTTGATATTTCTCCATATGTGAGTCCGTTGATAATGACTTTACAATGTTCGTATGATATATAAAGTTTACCAATGAAATTTGTAATGTTTTTACCACAGGTAGAATTTATATTTAATGCATATTTGGTGTATGCTATTATGTGGCTGTTTTCGATCTCTTCAACGAAGTTTTCTTCGATAGTATGATGTAGTAGACATTGAGCTGGTTCATTCTGTATTATCTTGATTTCACATGTATTTGTTTCTTTATTTTGGAGTTGTAGTTTAGAACATATGTAAAAGTTTTCTATTCGCTTGCAAGGTTTTTGAATAAATGCAAAATGCTTTTGATTGTATACGATATAATTTGTTTCAGGAATAATGATGGTTTTATTGATTGGTAAAGGTCTGATTCTAAGGGTGTTAAAGGTTTGGTTCTTAAACTGGGGTATTTGAACAGAAAATATGATATTCGTATCATTGAAATACGTTTTTAGTTTCAATGTTTCGTAAATTTGTTCATCATTAAAAGATTTAAACATATCGTGAATCATTTGTCTAACTATCGTTAATTCTGACTTGGTTAAAATGTGTTTTGATAAAATGCCTATTTTAGCGAGTTGTATTGATTCTGTTACATCGTCTACATGTGTGCTTAATAAATTGATTTGAGATAAAAGTGAAAAATATGTTTGTGTAGCAAAAAGTTGTTTTTCGATTTTATCATAGCTTTTTATTGCTAATGAAATTATTCTTAACTGAGCTTGTTCTGAGTTAATATATTTTGTTATGTTCTCAAATCTTTCGATCATTTGACTATTTAATGTATGTTGGGTTTTATCTGCATTTTCTAATATTGCATTGTTACTCTGTAAGGTTTCGATCTGGTTATTGATTTCTATGGCATCTTCATTGTCCATATTGCCTGATATAGCTTTAATTAAATTTCCTAGTACATTAATTGCGCCACGTTTGGTGCGTTTTATTTTGAGTGTATCTACTTTGTGTTTTAATATTTCTAAATTATGGTTGATTATTTTCGGGTTGAAGAAGAATGTATTATCGATTTCTAACTGTTTGATAGTTTGTTCTAATTCTAAATATGTAAATTCTATGTTAGTTACATTAACTACGTGTATTAAGTTAATATAGTGGTTGGTAACAAGGGTATTTCCAAGGTTAAGTGCGAAGAGTCCTTCAGTGTGCGTGAGGTCGTGAAATTCTATAAGTTGACTGGCGGTGAACGCGAGTCTGAAACAGATTGTTTCCGAATTTTTAATTTTCCTTTATGATATTTAAATTTATTAGTTGTTTTAAAAGTGATTTTGTTTTGGTCGGTCACTTTGTGTTTGTCAAAAGCTGGTTTTAATTTAGTATTTCGCTGATTAGTTTTAACATAAACTGTTTGTCCTTTTTCTATAATTACGGGGGTTTGTTTAGCTAAATTTCGTTTTTCTATTTGTTTATAGATTTTCTTGTTATTAGTGTTAATAATTTCTCTAATTATTTTAGTGTCTGTAAGTTTTTGTAAGTTATAGTCGTTGAGGGCATTATTCGAAGTTTTCATTATGATTTGGTTTTCTCTGAGTCCATTAACAATTTCAAAAGGGGTTAATTTTGTTGAAGAATGAATTGAGTTATTATATGTAATTAATGCTAAGTTTATTAATTCGTCATTTAAAGAAAGAGGTCGTTTTAATTTTAGTATCCGTAGTATTTCCAAAATGGTTGAATGTAGTCTTTCTACGGGGGAATTTCCTTGTGAGGTTCTAGCTGTTGTTTCATGTCGTTTGATATTATACATATGTAGATATTCTTTGAATTGGTAGTTTCCAAATTCTTTTCCAGGATCGTGATATATTTTAGTGGGAAGTCCATGTCGAGATATGTATTGTTGTAGGGTTTTTAGGATGTCTAATCCATTTTTTGAATTCATAGGTATGAGTTCGGCAAATTTTGAAAATTTGTCTAACACTGATAAATATAGAGATTTTTCTAAAAAGAAAGTATCTATATGGAGTATTTCAAAAGGTTTTGAGGCCTGTTCCGTTTGGTTTTGTTTAAGATTTAGTGGATGTCTTTCGTATTTGCCTTGATTACATAAATCACATGAGTTGATTAGAGAGGTAATTTTTGTTTTCATGTTGTCAAAGTAAAACTTTCGTTTTAGGTGTTGTAATGTCTCTTCTATTCCTCTATGAATTGATAATTCATGGTATTGTTTGATTAATCTAGACTGTTCGTCGATATCCTCGATATCTTCTAAAATTTTCGTACAGCGAATTAATTTATAATTTTGGAAGTAATTTTCGTGAAGTTTAGTTAAAGTTACAAAGGTTTGGTCATCAGTGTAAATTGAATTAACTTTACTTGGTGAAAAGTATTCTTTAATTATTTTAATTAGTTCTGGTTCGGTAAATTTTATGAGTTCGAATATCTGTCGTTTTCTAGTTTTGAATAAAGTAGTAGTTTCGTGTTTTTGTCCAATTGTTTGCTCTAGGACAATTTGGTTGTTAAACTCGTTTAAGGGTCGTTCAGATATTGGAATTCCGGGGTAAAGGTTTTCGTTTGCAGAATGTTGGGTAGAAACTTCTACGTCTACGGATTCGTTGTTATTTAATTGGATACGGGATAATGCGTCTGCGTTTGTATTTTGTTTTCCGGGTTTGTAGTCGATATTGAAGTTATAATCTGATAATTTTATTCTCCATCTCAGTAGTCGGGAATTGCATTCCTTAAGGGAGAATATCCACTTAAGGGGTTTGTGGTCAGTTAATATATTAAATTTTTGTCCAAAGAGGTACGGTCTAAACTGCGGAATTAAGAGTTCTTGATGCATAGCTTATTGGTTTATCGTTTCCAGTTGTTCCTTGGGAGAGAACTGCTCCGATAGCGAAATTGCTAGCGTCGGTTGTTAAGATAAAGTTTTTCGTAAAGTCTGGGTATTTTAGAATAGGATCGTTCGTTAAAAGTTGTTTGCAAAATTCAAAGCACTCTTTGTATTTTTGATCTTTGACGTTAATGATTGAGCGTTTCTTAATTTTTTCCGTCATTGGTTTTGTGATCTTAGCAAAGTTGTCAATAAATTTTCGATAGTAACCTAATAATCCAAGAAATGATTTTATTTCGGTTATTGTTTTTGGGATCGGGAAATTTTTGATTGCTTCTATCTTTTTCGGGTTTGGTTTAATACCGTCGGTAGTTACAATGTGTCCTAAAAATTCTATATCTTTCTTTAAAAATTCACACTTATCAAGTTGTGTTTTGAAATTAGATAAACGTAATTTGTCGAAGACTTTTTGTAACATTTGTATATGTTCTTTGAGGGAAGATGAGTAGATAATTATATCATCCATATATACAAGTACGTTTTTACCAATGTATTCGCGTAGCATGTTGTCCATTACACGTTGAAAGGTTGCTGGGGCATTTTTGAGACCAAAGGTCATTCGTGAGAATTCGTAATGACCATTGTCGACTGAAAAGGCGGTTTTCGCGATATCTTTGGGATCCATCTCGATCTGATGAAATCCTGAAGCTAAATCCAATGTGGTGAAATATTGGCATTTTCCTAGCTTATCAAGGATGTCGGATATGTTGGGAATTGGATATTTATCGTCTATGGTTTTCTCGTTTAGTTTTCGGTAGTCGATAACTAATCGCCACTTTTTCTTGCCAGAAGCATCAGCTTTCTTGCTGACTATCCAAATAGAAGAGGACCAAGGTGAATTGGATGGTTTAATGACACCATTGTCCAACATTTCATTTATCTGTCTGGTCACTTCGTCTTTGTGTATGTGAGGATATCAACATGATTTGGTATAAACTGGTAAATCATCTGTTGTTTTGATTGTGTGTTTTATATCGGAGGTAAATGTTATGTGTTGATCGGGTGTATGAAATATGTCGCGATATTGTGCGCATAGTTCTAGCAAAGATCGTTTTTCTTCGTCATTTAAATGATTAGTTCGTAAGTTGTTTTCGGCGAAGTCATAGTCATAACATGCGTCACTTAAGTTGTTAAGTTCTTTTGTCTTGGCTACTGATTCAGCACGTATATTTTTTGGTATGATGAAATTTTGTTTGGTATTAGTGTTATTTTGAATTAATACTTTTGCTTGATAATCTTGAGTTTGATAAATTCCTGATATGATTTTTATGTTTTTATCTAATTTAATATTGGGTATAAAAATGTCACCATTTTTGATATTTGTATTAATTTTGAAAATTTTTGTTTTGTTTGGTTCTAAATTGAATATTTCTGGTTGATCTAATTTCTTGAAGTGAAGTCGATTAATAACACCATTCAGATTAATTGTGTGTTGAGCATAATCAATTTGGGCGTTTAATTCCTGAAGGGTTCTAGTACCAATTATTCCATCGAAGAAGTGATGAAATTTGAATACTAGAAATTGAACTGGTTGTTCATTGTTTAAATTGTCAGCATAATCTACTTCTACTTTCTTGTTCAATTTATATGATTTTAACGCGGTTTTTACTATGATTTGAGTGTCAAAAATGTTTTCGAATAATGGTAGATGTTTTGGATCGATGAAATTTTCATCTGCACCAGTGTCTATTAAGAATTTTAAATAGCCTATTTTGATATACGGTAGTGTGGTGTTTGAATCATGAAAATTTAATTCTACGAGTCCGGCGGATCTGAGATCGAGTCTGTCTCCGTAAAATTTTCATTGTCTTGATATTGTTCTTCGTCAATGACTTCTGAATAATCGTCAAAAGGTTCATAGTCAACGTATTCCTGAGCGTCTTCAGTTTCCTGATTATTTACTTGTCTGTGAATACTCTGTCGTGTATTACCTGAGCTAACGTCCATAGGTGTTGGCCTATTATTTTGATTATTTTGTCGATTAAAGATCGGTTGATTTGACGTTTGGGGTCGGTATTGCGTTTGTTCTGCGTATACAGGTGGTCTTTTGTAATTATTATTTCCATTAAAAGGACCATTTTGTCTCATGGGAGAGTTTGATTGTTGGTTGTTATTTGATCTAAATGGTTGTGGGTTATATTGAGGTCTATTTTGGTTTTGGGTCTGATTATAATTATTATATCTGGGTTGTTGTGGGTTAATTGATCTGTAATAGTTACTACTATTTTAGATTGGTCGCCTATTTGTATTTTGTTGTTGCATTTGGGGTTGGTATTGAGTTTTGTTCTCATACGCGATCTATCATAACTAGATTGTTGCATGCTTAGTTCATTTAGGCAAACGTCGTAAGCATCTTTGATTGTAACAGGTTTGTTTGCTCTTACAATGTATCCAAGTTTTGGGTCTAGTCCTGCTATGAAAGATTTCAACACAATTAAAATATTTAGGTCGGTTTGTCCACTAATGTAATCTCTAGATTTTGTTTGATCAATTGAATTTAATAATGCAGTTTGTAAATCAGAAATTTCAGAGTAATAATTTTCTAACGATTTATTACCTTGTGCAATTGTATTTAATTTATGTAGAATTGTTTCGACAGTTCTACGGTCTGAGAATTGTGTTTGTAAATGGCTTTGAATATCTGTCCAATTTATTGGGTCTCCAACTGAAATTAATATTTCATTTGCTTTGCAAATAATTTTGCTACGGATCATATCAGTAACCATTTCACGAGAATCTTCGTTCGCTGCATTGATAATGCGATTTGTGTTACGTAAGAATCTATTTAATGTGCCTGTTGCACCGTCAAAGTTATTTAAATTTTTTAGTAAATCTAACACAGTAATAACTTGTGTAGCCATTTTGATTTGTTTTGATTTGTTTGAATCCTCTAATTTGATTTCTTTTATTTTATTTGTTAATTTATCCAATAGGATATATTCTTCAGAAGCTGAATCGGAGTCTGAGAATTCAAGTTCAGTATAATCTCGCGAATTCGATTCGTGTAATTCCGTATTATATTATATTGAGTATTATATTGTCTGTTCTATCTATTAGTTTTAAAAATCTTAGGTAGTTTTGGCATTTAGGAAAAGCATTTACAAATAATCAAAAGTTACTTACAGTTGAATTATGATTGCCTTCCACATCATGTTTTGACAAGAGGTTTCCAATGGTTAACGTTCGTAAATTAATACTTTCTAGTCTTCAGTGATTTGAAGATGTTGTTCCAATGAACCACGATGCTGCTTCCACTTGCAATTTGACCGTTTAATAAATTTATTTGTCTGTAGGTTGCTTGAAGTTCCAAAGTATTGAAATACACGCAATGTTCTCCAATTTGTCCAAAGTTTGAAAATTATACACTAACTTGGGTTGTTGAATATTGCTGAACTGGTAGTACGTCAATTTAAGCACTATCCTACCGGCTGCGCCAATTAAAAGTCAGTTTCAATGATGATTAAAAAAAATGAATTTATTATTTAAAAGTATAAGTACATTTAATTACAATAGTAAGATATTTTGAAAAGTAGTTTTAACATTGACAATTTTGTCAAACCACAAGTGCATTAACGTAAGCTAATAACTTAGTAATACAAATGATGACGAGAAAACATTTACAATAGTTTATATATGATTATTAAAACGAATGAATAATATTGAAAAGATAAAGTATGAATGTTATTTGTGATTATTAAAACAAATAAGTTATATTGAAAAGATGTTGTTTAAAGTTATAAGATCAAATAAATAATATTGAAAAGATAAAATATGAATGTTGTTTGTGATTATTAAATCAAATTAGTAATATTGAAAAAATGTTGTTTAAGGTTATTAGATCAAATAAATAATATTGAAAAGATGAAGTATGAATCATTTTTAATGTAGTGTATTCAAAACTGATAATTTTGCATGACGTCTGTAATACATCTTGTTTACTCAAATGTTCTTTATCTGTGTAGGAGTCCCTATGCCAGGATCCATAACTTATATATATATATATTAAATATTTTCTAAGATACTAGAAGAAAAATAAACAGAGAACGATAGATATGAATTTACCTTCGTATAGTAGAAAACAGAAATTGTTAAGTAAACAATTCTGACTATAAAACACCGTCTTACTATGCTAAAGTAATCAGTCAAGGTATGGTACAAGCAGACGATAACATAGTATTTGTAGTAAGTAGAATTTGGCCGTTCATATATACATATATATATATATATATATATATGTAGGTGTTTGAAAGGAACTTGATGATCAATTAAAACACTCTACCATTTATAAGTTTTTAACATTTTTTTATTTATTTTTGAATCAAATACTTTTAATTTATTTTTTACAACTTGTTGAGGTTACACATCTATTTTTCTGGTTAAATCAGATATCTCGATTAAATTAACCATAGATACCACGCTTTTTTGGTCTGTTCCACTGTACCACCACAGAACCATAGATCTCAACTTTTTTTGGTCTGTTCCACTGTACCGCCACATCACTCCCCTTCCAGTGTAAACGTTACCGAAAACGCTCTGGCATTCGGATTTCTCGGCCACCCCGCGACGCTTTGGCTGTCAGTGGTCGTGATTCTGTATTTATGACGCATTCTCTGGAAGAAAGATCATGGAGAGGAATCCGACTGGATTGCGCCCCATGGCGATTAATATTGTTGTTGCTGTTTTTATTATTATTTTTGTTATTGTTTTCATTGTCTTTATTTGAATTTTTTAAATTTTTATTTTTTTCTGTTATGTTTTTATTAAATGTTACTTTATTGTTACAATTTTTATTTTTTTCACTTTCTTTTTTATTTACGCCAGAATAAATACCAAGTAATTCTCTATCGTACGTGGAGTATTTTTTCTGAGCTTCATTCAATTTTTTAGAGAAAAACCCAATTGGTTTCCATGTATCGTTGGTTTTGTCGTATTCTTTTAATGCTGCTCCCATTGACACGTCGGACGCGTCGCAAAATAACGCTAATGCACCCTTCGAATCGGGTACATTTAATAGTGTCGCGTGTGACAACTGTTGTTTGCAAATTTCGAATTGGCGGATCGTTTCCTCCGTCCACGGAACTTTACGTTTGTCGTTCTTTTTTGAATTTTTTAAATATTCACATAATGCTGCCTGACCTTCCGCCGCGTTCGGTATATAGCGACGATAAAAATTTATGACGCCTAAAAATCTGCGTAAGTCCTGAATCGTTTCGGGTAACTTTTGGTTTATTATAGCGCTTAACCTTTCCGGATCCGCTCAAATACCGTTTGGTGTAATCTCATAACCCAAAAACACTATTTCTGATAAACCAAAAGTCGATTTTGCAACGTTGATTCGCAAACCGTATTGGTTTAATCGTTCGAACACTTCTCGTAAATCTTTTTCGTGTTGCTCTTCGTCGCTCGAGGCAATTAAAAAATCGTCTATATACGCGAATACGCACTCTAATCCGCGGAAAACGTCGTGTATGAAACGTTGAAACGTGGATGGCGCGTTTTTTAAACCAAAAGGATGAAAATAAAATTCGAATAACCCGAACGGAGTGATTACCGCTGTTTTTTCTCGATCGTCTTCATTCATTGGTATATGATAGTATGCCTTTTGTAAATCTATCTTTGAAAATATTTTTTTATTGGCGAGAATATTACTGACGTCGTCGATTCTAGGTATTGGATATCAATCTGGTATCGTACACTCGTTAAGTCGTCTTTAATCTCCGCATATACGAAATCCACCGGTTTTCTTTTCGACTATGTGGATGGGACTGGCCCATTGACTTTTACTTGGACTTACGATCCCCTTCTCCATTAAATATTGAAATTCATTTTTTGCTAATGCCAATTTCACAGGGTCCAACCGCCTTGCCTTTGCGAATACGGGTGGGCCGCTTGTTGTTTGTATAAAATGCTGGACATTATGTTTAACATCTCTTGTAATTACGTTTGGTTTTGTTAATTCGGGAAACATTTTGAGAATGCCCAGATATTTGCAGTTTTTATCGACCGTTGAGATGATTTCACTTTCGTCTATCATCGTTATTTCTGTGTTTAATTGTAGTTTCGTATTTTTATCGATTAATTTTTTATTTTTAATGTCGATAAGTAAGCCGAATTCGTGTAAAAAATCAGCACCAATTATTGCTCTTGATACGCGTGCGACTACGAACTGCCAACGAAATAACCGCCTTAGTCCCAAATCGATTGTTATTATTTTAACTCCATAAGTGCAAATTTTTGTTCCATTTGCAGCGTACAGTGAGTATGATGATTCTTTTTTTATGTCTTTAGCATTTGGTGGCAATACTGATATGTCGGCACCACTGTCCACTAAATATTGTATCCCAGTTTTTGCATCTCTTACGATTAAGCGTTTACTATTAATACGTCCGTCGACGGCCTCCACAACAGTATCGGACGCGTTTACTGTTGTTGGTTGGAGTTTTCCTCACTCTTCCATTGGCAAGGTTGCGTACATTTTCCCGGTAAGCATTTTTCTCCGAATCTGAAATGGTAGAAGCAGTATTTACCATCTCTTTCATATGCTCTTGATCTTGAGCGTGAACGATAACGCCGCGACGGGCTACGCGCTTCCGATCGTGAAAGTCTACTTTCCAGGGCATCAATTTTTTTACATAGCGCCTCGATTTCCCTTGATCCTTGATGTTGCTGGTTGCAAATTGTTCGAACCACTCGCCGTATTAATCGCGTTTAATTGATTTGGTGTTGCCAATTCGACGATTTTATCTGCGATTTCCGCCAATTTATGGATATCACCATCCGAAATAGTAACAATACTGGCGACTGTATTGGGCAATTTATCAATCCACATTGTTTTAAGCACCATGTCTTTTACATTGTTTTTTGCTAGGAGGCGCATCTTTCGTAATAATTGCGACGGTTTTAGATCTCCCAACACAAAGTCGTTAAATAAGGTTTTTATTTGCTTGTCTTCACTTACTTGGTATACGCTAATAAGTCTTTCTTTGCATTTTTCGTACTTGTCTGTTTCGTTCAGATTGGATACGATGTCCCATACATTTTCAATTATTGTAGCATCTAAATTCGCGATTAAGTGATTAAATTTTGTTGCATCAGTTGTTATTCGTGCGAGAGCAAATTGTGCGTCGACTTGTGCAAACCAAATTTCTGGTTTGTCGTACCAAAATTGTGGAATTTTAACATTCACGTTCTGTATTTCCGGAGTTGCGTCGTCTGGCATTGTTATTTTTTATATACACTATGTTTTTTATTGCTCAGATCACTCTTCTTAACTTTTATTTTATTTAAGTATGTTTTTTTTTTATATATTTGTTTTTCATATACAGTTGATTTTCTACAACGTTATTGTTCAATGCACTTTTTATTCATATACAGTTTTTCAGTTTTTAAATTTTAAGCACGTGCTATTGTGTTCACTTTAATTTTCCTTTTTTCTTTTAAAAACAGGGTCACCAATTGTAGGTGTTTGAAAGGATCTTGATCAATTAAAACACTCTACCATTTATAAGTTTTTAACATTTTTTATTTATTTTTGAATCAAATACTTTTAATTTATTTTTTACAACTTGTTGAGGTTACACATCTATTTTTCTGGTTAAATCAGATATCTTGATTAAATTAACCATAGATACCACGCTTTTTTGGTCTGTTCCACTGTACCACCACAGAACCATAAATCTCAACTTTTTTTGGTCTGTTCCACTGTACCGCCACATCACTCCCCTTCCAGTGTAAACGTTACCCAAAACGCTCTGGTATTCGGATTTCTCGGCCACCCCGCGACGCTTTGGCTGTCAGTGGTCGTGATTCTGTCTTTATGACGCGTTCTCTGGAAGAAAGATCATGGAGAGGAATCCGACTGGATTGCGCCCCATGGCGATTAATATTGTTGTTGCTGTTTTTATTATTATTTTTGTTATTGTTTTCATTGCCACATATATATATATATATATATACATATATATATATATGTATATATATATATATATATATATATATATATATATATATATATATATATGTATATATGTATATATATAATATATATATGTATATATATATATATATATGTATATATGTATATATATAATATATATATGTATATATATATATATATATATATATATATTATATATATACACATATATATATATATATATATATATATATATATAAATATATTTATATATATATACATATATATATATATATATATATATATCAGATATAACTTTTTTAAACACACGAACTGCTATCAGCTTTGGGCAATTTATCGAGCTAGTAAATATATATATATATATATATATATATATATATATATATATATATATATATATATATATATATATATATATATATATATATATATATATATATATAAAAGTTTATTGTTTTTCAAAATACTTGAAACTTGGCTGAAATTTTTCTGGCATAACTTTTATTGCGCGAATAGCTTTTATTTGAAACCAATTACTTTATTGCTCGATATTTTTTTGTTTGTTTGTTTACTATTTGCAATCTGTAGAAACAATAAGCAAAAAATATGCATTTACTGCACCCCTGCATTTACTAAACAGCTAGCTGATTTGCTGCTATACTGGGATTTGAATGTTGCGACAGTATAGCCTTATCATCTGTAAATGTGGCGAGGGTCATGATTTTATTGATTGGTAAGTCGACAGTGTATAATAATTATAAAGTTGGTCCTAGGACGCTTCCTTGAGGGACACATGATTTAATTTGGTGGAGTTGACTTGTTTCATTACCAAACCTGATTTGCAAAAATCTATCTTCGATGTATGATTGAATGATGCAGTACACAGTATGAGGGAGCAAACTTTGTATTTTGAACAGCAAACCTTCATGCCAAACTTTGTCGAAAGCTTGACTGACATCAAGAAATGCAGCAGAACAGTAACTTTTATCTTCAAATGTCTGGTCTATGATTTTAACCAACCGATGCACTTGCTCAATAGTACCATGATTTTTGCAAAAACCTTACTGATGTTCTGGAATTAGTTGCTCATTAACGCTGTAATAAAAGTTTTTCCAGTAGCTTTCCAAGTAAAGGTAGAAGGCTAATAGGTCTGTTCGACGTGACTTCGAGTGGTGGTTTTCCTGGTTTTGGAATCATAATCATTTGAGCACCCTTGCCTGAGCACAGCGTTGTAAATCATCGTCAGCATAACTACGCCCTTTTTAGGCAATTCTTTGATGATTTTCGCAGTAATCAGGTCATATCCTGGTGATTTATTTGCATCCAACTCGTTTTTTATGCATTTAACATCTTCTTTTACTGTGAACAGTTCAGGAATTGACGACATTTGAAAAGGTACACTGAGAAAGTATATGATTTCGGGCTCCTCATCTACTGTATACTCTGATAGAAATGGTGTAAATACCTCTTGCAGATGTTGTGCCGTTTGCTTTGTCCAGATCAGTACGTGCCCATTCTCCATTACCCTTACGAATAGGTGGAATTGGGTCATGTGGATGGTTAAGCCTCCTAGTTGTCTTTCAAAGAGAATAATCCTTTTCTTTTGTCGCGGCAAGCCCTACTAGATAATTATTAAATGAATGATTTTTGAGATTTTTTATCAATTCTTTTAGGCCTCTAGCTGCTTGGTCATAACGTTGCTTGCCTGAAGGATATCTACTTTTTTGCCATATTCTCCGTAGTTGACGTTTTGCCGCAGTTTTTTGTTTTATTAATTACGCAGTAGCTGGCTGAATTTTCAATTTTCAATAGTTCTAATGAGTGTATTGTCTGAATTCTCTAGATCATTGTTCGACTTGAGCGGTATTTTGTTTTAAGCCTACTTGATGCTTAAATTCGACCCAGTCTGTTCTACTACTAAACAGCTTTGGTGTCTTAATTTTTTTGGTGACTGTAGCATTTAGTGTAGCAATTTTGGGCGTATGATCTGAATATAGGTCTAGACTTGACTTAGCTGTTAAGTAGCCTGATATTTCTTTGGTTACAAAGAAATCTAGTAAATCAGGAATTTTAGCTCTATCAGTGGGCCAATACGTTGGTTCGTATGTCGATAAATGACCCAGGTGATATTCTTGCATAACTTGATATAGAATTTTGCCTCTTCCAGGAGGTGTAATTCTAGATTCCAAGTAAATGTGTTTTGCATTGAAGTCACATCCTGAGAGAAACCAATTACCCAAAGTTTGGAATTATTGTATAAATCCTTCTTTGTTTAGTCGATAATTTGGTGGACAGTATACAGCAGAAATTGCAAGAGGCCTTTCCCATCTTCGATCATCCCACTAACGACCTGCATGAAATCTTGTTTATATTCAGGAAGAGTATAATGCTTAATATGTTTAATAATCACAGCAACTTCACCCCTCACTCTTCTATCGGCGTCCGGATGATTGGTGTTATATACGCGATAGTTCGGAATGTTGAAATGCGTCTTTTTTGAGAAATGTGTTTCAGATACCAGCATCACATCAATATTTTGTTGCATGAGGAATGTTTCGACTTCAAGTTTATGATCGGCCAAACAATTTGCATTCCATAATGCTATTCTCAAAAGTTTCACCATTTCTGTTTTGTAGGAAGTTGATCTTTTAAGAGACTTATTTCAGATGTCAGTTTGGCAATTGTTTTTTGCTAGTTGAAATAATGAAGCCTAAACCTGGGGTTTCTGACGGAAAAAGTGTGTTGGCTGTATTTTGTTCTGGATAAAGACCTCCTAGTACTAGAGCATATGTTGGCTGCCTATTTTGTGAGTCAACTAGTAGTCAACTTTTAACTTCATTCGTTTTGAGAAGATCAGGTTTTTATTTGGGGGATTTTGCGGAGTAGGGACCAAGTTTCGCTGTTTTGTACTGATTTGAAAGCCAGTACTATTTTTTGTTGGCATTTTTCTATTAAGAATCTCTTGGTACACCATGCAACCTTTATAATTAGCAGGATGATTTTCCTTGCACAAAATAAACTTTGCTGGATTACCATCCTCTTTGTTTTTCAAACAATTTCGATAATCATGGTTACCTGCACACTTGACGCAACGATATGAACGTGTACATTGGTTTCTGGTGTGCTTATAGCATTGGTAACGTTTGCATTGAGGCAATTGTCGTTTTCTGCGCGTTTTAGTTCAATGAAGAAAAGGTTCTTCTTTTCCTTTGTATCCCTATTTATTACAAATATGAAGCCTCAAAGAGAGAAAATCGCCTGTTTAAAACGTCCGCTAATAATGAGATTTTGGAACGCGAAAGGATTTGCCAATGTGATAGACGTTTGTGTAAATAATAAAAATGTTGATGTGTGGTGTGTTAGTGAAACTTGGGTTCATCAAAGTAATTTCACCCTGCCTACTTAGTAACTATTAACTCTTAGTAACTATTATAATTATACTTTTTCATGTGCTGTCAAAGAGAAATCAAAAGGCCGCGCAAGTGGTGGTCTTTTAATTCTGATTAATAAATCCTTTAAATTTAGTGTGTTGGAGAAATCAATATGGTGGATTATAGTTAAAATTACCTTAGTGTCTTGTGAGTTTATAATTTGTGTAATATACTTTAAGCCGGATGTCGATATGTACTATGTTTTGGAACTATTTGAAATGTCTCTTTCAAATATAATAATAGATCATCCTGGCGTTGCCGCTTTTATTGGTGGTGATTTTAATTCTAGAGTGGGTACGCTTAATTATGTCTGTCCTGAAATCTGTATCGGTACACAGTTATTGCCTAGCCGCACTACTTTGGACCCGATCTGTAATTGTAATGGTCGAAAAATTGTAAGCTTCTTCGAAAAACATAATTTTATACTTATAAATGGTAGAACTGCTAATGATCGACCGGCTCAATTAACATATTGTACTACAAGTGGAAAAAGTATTAACGACTTGTTATGGTGTAATTTCAATGGTTTACAATTTATCGATGATTTTTATGTCACTAATACTGTTTCTTCATCCGACCACTTTCCTATTGAGCTAAAACTTACAGCACAACTTGAGGCAGACAAACGTACTAGGAAAACATCTCCAACTCTCTCTTTATATATCAATTGGGATTCAAACAAAGCGGTGAGCTATTGTGAAACGATGATGTTGAGCCCTCGAATTACTACTAACTGGACTATTTCCGATTGCGATAGCGCCTACGAGAATTTGGTACAATCTATCTGGGAAGTAAGCCATCAATTGAAAATGTGCCGCACTCGCGCCACATTAACCCAAGAACGGGCCTTTCATCGCAATCCTTAGTTTGACAAAGAATGTAAACTGGCTAAACGCGATTTAAAAAACACACTTAAACAGTGCAAAAAGTTAAAATTCGAATCAAATATTACGCTAGAATATGTCACTGTTAAAAAACAGTACAAGGAATTAATTAAAAATAAAGAAAAGATCTATCATCGGCTAATTGTAGATAAAATATCTAACGTTAAAGATAGCAAAACATTCTGGGATACCATTAATTCTCTTCGTCGTCGTCCAAATAAATTCTCTCTTCCAATCGAGTCTTGGGAAGATTTTTATTCAAACATTTATAGAAGTAACGTGATTCCTTCCGACAGATGCTTTATTGATGTCACACATCCACTTCTTGATGTTGATATTTCTTTCGACGAATTGACTTCAGCCTTGAACGATAGCAAAAATTTCAAAGCTCCTGGTATTGATGGGATTTCATATGAGCTTTTAAAAAATCTCCCTGACAATTGGTTGTTGTATCTTAATACTCTTTTTAATCAACTATTTAAATTAGAAAAACTTCCGAAGCGCTGGAGCAAAATCATAATGCAAATGTTACATAAGAAAGGAGACGTAAAAAACCCCGAAAACTACCGTGGCATTGCTCTATGCAATACCTCTTCCAAGCTGTTCACCAACATACTTCTCCGGAAATTAAACGTGTGGGCAGATTTAAATAAATTCTTTATTGAGTCACAATCAGGCTTTAGACGGAATCGGGGTTGTATGGACAATATATTTGTCCTTACATCCGTAATTCAACTGCAGCTTCGACTTCCAGGTAGGCGAGTTTATGCTTTATTCGTGGACTTCAAAAGGGCCTTTGATTCTCTGAACCACTCTAAACTCTTTGATAAACTTTTTTATTTTGGAATCAGTGGGAAGATTATTAGAGTCTTAAAGAATCTTTATGAAAATGCCCATTTCCATGTTAAAATAGATAATGAGTTCAGTAAGGAGTTTCCCGTAAATGAAGGCGTACTGCAAGGTGAATCGTTGAGCCCGTGGCTTTTTTCAGCATTCACTAATGACATCGAAGACTTCTTTCGCTGCAATGGAGCATGTGGACTAAATATCGATGGCCTCAACGATATTCTAATGCTTCTGTACGCAGATGATCTCGTAATTCTGGGTGATAGCTATTCGGATCTGATCAAGAAAATTTCATTGCTTTCCTCTTATGCTAAAAACAACAGCTTAGTAATCAATCACTCTAAATCAAAAATCATTATATTTAAAAACGGTGGTAAAAATCCAAAAAGTGAAGTGCTTAAATTTGAAAAACTTTCCTTCGAAGTTGTTATCACTTTCAATTTCTTGGGAATACCGTTCTCAAGTTCTTCCCTGTTCCATCAGGCGCTAGAGACTTCGGTACAAAGAGGCAAGGCAGCTATCTGTTCAGTAATGGCAACTTTGGCCAATTCCAAGTGTATTTCTTGGGACTCTCGAATACAGCTTTATCATTCATGTGTATTGAATACCCTACTCTATTGTGCCCCAGTATGGAGTCTTCGTTATCTATCCATAATTGAATCCGTCCAAGTGGGGTTTTTTATGAAACTTCTACAGCTGCCCAGGAATACACCAAATCATGTAGTGCGTCTTGAAACAGGCATATCACCTTTATCTCTAAAAGCTATTAAATCAACTCTTTCTTGGCTAAAAAAAATTATGTGCATGGACGACGAGCGATTTCCAAAGTTATGCTACAAAAGGCTTCTAAACTTAACCAACACTTCTGAAATTGTCCTGATTAAGTTAAACTGGGTCTGCCAATTAAAAAACCTACTCGACTTAATTGACTCAGGTGACATCTTAAATAGCGATTTCATTTCGCAAGCAAAAATAAAAGTCACTCTTGAGAAATTTCAAAGATATTACGTGGAACAAGACCTTGAAAGGGTGGCCTTGTCAACATATAACCCGTTATTTAGGGATCTTATAACCACAGATGGATTTCGGAACTATTTATCTTTTAACTGTCCTCTATCTTTTATTCAAGTATTTGCACAACTCCGTTCCTCGAATAAACAAATTTTGCATGTTGTTTTCAGAAAAATCAGTTATGTCATTAATTTGACTGCCACATGCACTCTTTGCAATTTAAATGTTCTAGAAACCTTACATCATCTGTTGTTTGTTTGTCCCGTTTATAACTTTGAGCGTGATGGTTTTTTCATCTAACTCAATTCTACGGCTTGGGACTTGGAAGGCTTGTTATACGGTGAAACTATTTCACATATAAAAAAAGTTTTTTATTTTCTGCAAACAATTCTCATGATAAGGTCTTTTCTTTTAAACGAATGAACAAATTTGTCATTTTAGTTTCAGAATTTATTTATTTTTTCCATTATAAATTAATATGATTGTTTACTTTTACTTTTACTTATAGTTTTTTTTTTTTTCTTTCATTTTGATTCTTGCTTTAAGTTTTCTGTTCTTTTGGGTTTTTTTCTCGTGATTTTTTTATATTTATTTTATTTATTTATTTAATTATTTATTTATTTTTTTTTTGCTGTTTAATGTATAGGAATTCTTTGTAAAAGATTGTAAAATCTTAAAACAAATAAATTTATTATTATTATTATTATTATTATTATTATTATTATTATTATTACATTTATGACATTTGTTACTTAATGGCCAAAAGATTTTAATTCGCGTTTTATGTCTTCAATATTTGTAGAATGATGTATATTTTTGAGAACCACCCTGTATGTCTTTTCCTCGTCAAGACTATACGTATGTGGTGCGACGTTATTTGCATCTAAGACAGATTTCAATAATTTGTAATCGTCAACAGTGCTGACGTGTATTTTAAATTTATTACAATTCATTAATTGCATTAAATAATATTTTTGTCAATGTTTGATTCAATTAATTTAATCAGTGGCGGCATTGATGTCACAAAATATAGGATGATGGTGGTATATGTTGTTTTAGATTTGACTTTTGACTTAACATGTTTAATACGACTGATGGTCCCGCATCTGCTAATGCTTGAAATTTATTTGAGGTAGGCGTTGGATCCATTTTTTGTTTCAATGTTTACTGGGTCCGAGAAGTAGAACTAGGACTTTCATGTTTCTTCTAAGTTCTTACTTCTTAAACTATAAACAATAATCGTTATACATCGTTCTATTTTGGCTATTAATAAATTTAATTTTTGCAAATAATAAAAACATATCAGATGATATGATATAGAGAGTGCTTTTTGTATTCTTAGGAAATTCGCTAAGCTAAAGCAGCTCCTGCGTAATAAATTTTGTTTTTTTTCAAATAAATTTTTGTTTTAAAAAATTATAGACTAGCAATTAGACGTACAAACTTAAGTCGCGGAACTCGAAAAGCTAGAAGTGAAAGATATACAAGAGCAAGCCAAACTGACGAGCGACGAAACGAAACGTAGAATGTTATGAACGAAACGAAACAGTTATCGTGCTGCATTTAATTATAATCTGGAAATCGATTACAGTTCACAGCAAATCGCTGCTATTGGACCAATGAACGTTGTGTGTCTGTATTGAAAGGCATTAAGTTTAAAAATGTAACCCCTGGATTGTGTTTCGCGAGCAGTCACGTCAAATTAGCCAAATATGTATGTTTTTATCAAAGCAAATTGGTATCGCCAGAAGAGCCACTACATTCATTGGTTTCGGGAAATAGGCCAGATTCTAAACATTTTTTGACTCATATCGAGCAAATCAGCCATATGTTTGTAATAATGAAATTGCATCAGTGATCCAATCAGAAGATACTATCTCAATCAGCCCGGAAATTCAAAATTCACTAGAAATACGCAAGCATGAAGTACTAAAGCAAAGGTTAAATATATATGTCAGCAAAACAAAATCTTTTTGGTTAGAAAAAGTGGAGTTGCTGAAACAAAGAGTTCGTTCACGTTCTGTTCCTATTATGGATTTTGACAAAACCGATGAAACAAGATCAGAGTCAAGTGATGCGTTGCAAGTTGAAAAACTTAATGACTTATATTTGCAGGTCCTTTTACCTTTTACTGTTTTTTTAAAGTGCTAATTTTAAGGAGCTAATTTTATTTGTAAAAATCATAAATGAAATATTTTTTCAACACAATTATAATAAGCGTTGTACCATAAGTACGTGCTAAATTTTATGGTGGGGGTTCCAGCATTTCAACCCCCACCTCCCCAAATGAAATTAATGATAATTTGAAAACCGTTAAGGTACAAACGATGGTACAATCAGGTATAAACTAGGTACAAACGATTAATATCAGTCTCCAATAAAATCCAATAAAATCAATGATTATTTATAAACTGTTGAAATACAAACGATGGGACTTGATGTAAAATCGGTTACCAACGAGGTACAAACGATTGATATCGGTTTCAACTCGACATTTGAAAGTGCCAGCATTTCCTGGGTACCCCCAATTGACACAAATGATAATTTGAAAACCGTTGAGGTGAAAGCGATGGGACTTGAGGTACAATCTGATATAATCGAGGTAAAATTTCCTCGTCACCCCCATATGTAAATAGTGACAATCATATACAAACGAGGTACAAACGAAACGAAAAAAATAAATAAATAAATAAAATAAAAAATATTTGAAAAAATATAATTAAAATAAAACACAAAAAAATAAATAAATAATATTAATAATAACATAAAATGATTTTTTACACTCTAAAGCGGTTTATGTTATTATCTTATTTTATACCAGGGATTCACAATGGTTTTGAAGAAAATCACCTTAAAAGTTTCGGTTTTGGTGCAGCTGTATAACTGGTGAAAAGGTAAGACAACAAAGGGTACTATCTACATTACGATCAATAGTTCTTATCCTACCAACTTTTGAGAAAATTGGTTTCTGACAATAGATTCGTTGCGTCCACGTTCCGGGTAAACCCGTGGATTGTGACATTTCTTGTCCACAGAAAAATTGGTTATTTTTTGTCCAGAAAAAAATTGGTTACACCGGAGCTACTTCAACTTAGCGAATTTACTTAGAATACATAAATCACTCTCTAGCGGTCATAATTTTAGTGTTCAAAATGATATATAATATCTAATATGATTTTAGTATTTGCAAGGTAAATTTCATTACTAAATGGAATGGTCAAGGGGAAACGGAGGCATAGAGAAAGAAGAAAACACAAAATATAAAATAAAAAATATGTCTCTTAATATTTGAACAATCGAATATATAACGAGTAAACTTGTCGAAAATTATATTTGCTACAATTCACTTTTCGATCATATTTCTCTAACTTTAATGTGAGCAGAAATATTCAGAATTTTAACTTTCAATCTGAAAATGTAAATATTAGTGTCACAGAAACATGATAAGAAACAAAATGATAGAGATATGCCAATATTTAGGTTTCCCTCTCCCTCTTAACCCCCTTTCCCTTGCCCGATTTTACCCATTAACGAACTTTACTTTTCATATAGCAAAAACTTCTCAAATACGAAATTTCATTCAAATCAGAACAAATCTGTGACCGCTAGAGAGTCCACAGACACATAAACGTACAAACGGGGGTGTCCCATAAGTAGTCGAGTTTCATAAGAGGGTAGGTAGAGGGTACGATTTTGGAACGAGTTTCCTTAATTAATTAATAAATAATTAACGGTGCGTCTAATAAAAAAATGTTTCAGGACTTTTCGTTCCAAAATCATATCCTCTACCTACCCTCCTATGGAACTCTTTTACTTACGGCACCCTGTATATGTTGCTATGTTACATATATATATATATATATATATATATATATATATATATATATATATATATATATATATATATATATATATATATATATATATTGTGACGGTAGTTTCACCACCTTGGAATCAACAAGGTGATGGCTAGCCGACAAATTGTAGCACGAATTCGAAAACAAAAAAAATTATGTTGGGCGCCAGGTTTTTATAGAGTACCACTCACGAATTCGACGCGGCAGCTCGTCAACCCTTGCTCTGGGTGGCAGGTCAGAAAGGTGGACACTCGTCTGATTACGGATAAACAAATAAACAAAATTACGAGACAAAAGAAATAAATTATTTATTCACGACACAAAAAAATTAAATATTTAATAACAAAATAAAACACTCGAATTTTAACAAAATAAATAAATATCGAACATAAAAAAAAATTATTTAATACAGTACCAGAACGTGTTTACGAAATTTGATATTAAACAAAAAAAAATTACAAATAAAAATGAATTAAATGAAAAAAAAATGATTCGAAATAATAATTTAAAAAAAAAGTGAACTTTCGTGAACGCGCTCACACGCAAAAATTTACCACCAAACCTCGCTCGAATCAACGTTTCGGTGAACAAAAACAAATCCAAAAAATCACGATAAAAATTTAAAAAAAAATAACAATAATCTTCAACAGTTCAAAAAAACAAATCGGCTCAACAAATTTCAATACGATGCGAATCGTCCGGCTTTCGAAATCAGAATTCCTATTAATTCATTATCCATCAAATCATTTATTTCTTATCCAACAAAAAGTCCGTCGCACGAAAAACAACAACACAAAAACAACACTGTTGTTCACATTCCTTAGTGTTTGTCACTAAGCAATTTTTAAATTACACCAGGACTGGATTTAGGAATTTAACACTTTATAATATTTATGCGCTTTGCCAATAATGAAACTTGGTAATATGGCTAATGCTACGTTGTATTTCACCACCCATCATTAATTCATCCAATGTAAAATATGTTTTTTCCAGCTTCAATAATATCCAATTCACATAAACTTCCAAAATCCATCCAACAACTCAACATAATGATGTATTAGTTCCAATGTAATGGCGTTATTTTAATTAATTAATTTTTTAATTCACACCGTTCATCGTAAACGAAACGAGTCCCAAACAATAATACACTTAACGATCAGCACTTCAACAAATTCATGATACAGGCTTTTTAATTTAGCCTTAAAAATACAGCAACCAGTTGACTCCGTATAGATAGTCGGCTCCTCGTACGCCATTCCAACCTCCATGTCGACGATCGATGATTGAGCGAGGTCGGTAATTATTTAATGCGTGCTAACTTTAAAATAAAATCAATAAATACAAAATAATTATAATTATCAATGTCGACAGTGACATTGGATTTCGAAGCCGTTCTCTTCGTTTTCTGGCCCCGGTGTCCTTCAGCTGGCACCGGCGACCAGTCGCGTCGAATCCACATCGAATCAAAAAAAATAAATAAATAAAAAGATTCTCATCGAAGGTTGAACTCATTTCAACCGTTACAAAACCTCCCCCCAGACGTCGACTGGGAGCTTAGTTGGTCGTATTTTGTGCGTTGGTACCATGGACGATCACATCTACATTTTATTAACACCCTATGGTACCCGCCACCAAAACCAACTACTAATGAGGAAGTTTTTAGCAAAAAAAAAATAATTGAAACAAAAAAAAACGTATACTAACTCCACTAGATCGACATCCAAAAAAACAAAAAAAGCCAACCACACGTACATACATTACGATACAAACACAAAATTGTTACGTAGGAGCAACGTTACGTTAACTTAGCGAATTCCTTAGAGTAATTCTCTAGGTCGAACTAACGAAACAACAATAAAACAAACAAACAAACAAAAACTAACGTTTCGAATTTTTAGGGAGTTTAATCTCCCGGTCGTCGACTTCGAAATTTATGCCATCGTTTGCAATTTGGGCAGCCAGGCGTCGGCGTGGTCTCGGTTCCACATGTCCAACAAAACCCGGAACGTCTCGCAATGGTACATTCGTGATGGCCATGTCCAAGCGTCTTACAATTAAAACAACGCCCTCTTCGTTCCATTGCGATCGAAAACGATCGTGGCTTCCCGAAACGCGTTTTCGGGCCGCCCTGTCGTGGCGATGTCAATATAGCAGCGATTCGTGGTAATCGCACGGTAGGTATTTGCGGTGATGGCCGCGACGACCATCGTACTAGCGGCGTAGGGGTTACTGGAGCAGGTCCAGTGGGTCCAGCAACCTTAGTCCGTTTGGACCGTCTTTTGCCCCTTCTCGATTGTTTCGACGAGCGTGAAGACGTTGACACCTCGTCTCCACTGGTCTCGACGGCAGCGACATGAGACGGACTCGTCTCCTTTGACGAGTGCGTCCCATAACGTTCAGGATGATGCACCAACGCGGGTACCACCCTTTCATCCGACAACATGGTCGTGGGCGGCTGTTTACAACAACATGGACTGTGCAAGTCCCGAACCATTTTGGACAGCTGTTCAAAACGGTCTGTACAGTCCCGAACCAGTCTGAACAGCTCGTCAACTCGAGACGATTCCAAACGATCTCGTGGCGCTGCAATCGGCGAACATATCACGTCAGGTCCATTCACCGCTGGCCGCACCGTCGAGCTCACTGGCGGTGAAAAATTATCATCGTTCACACGGCGGGTTCGCGGGGTCGGAATTGGCCTCTTTTGGCCCGATGGCTGCCCCGTAAACGTAATCGGACTATCCGTGTCCACGGCCAACAAACACGTGGTCGAGGTAGTACCCGTCTCAGTCGTGGTCATTGTCGTTGTCGCGGTGCTAATTTGACTACTCAATGGCGCTGAGCTCGCCACGCTTACACTCAGTCGATTTTCTTCGCGAACCAGCTCACGGTCTGGCAAAGGCTGATCGTCATTCGTCTACGCAATACTCGGGTCGTTTTTGTGTCTAATAGCACGGTACAAACGATCCCGCAGAACTCCGGATGACCCTGTAGCATTAGCGTTTAGGGTCATCAGGAATCTCTGGATCTGCATTGTAGTCAGGACATCAATCCATGAAAAAGGACTATCTTCCGGCACCGTAGGAGTTGGAACCTCATAGACTGACGCTCGTGAGATCTCCTCCTCCTTCAATAACTCGGCTCCGTGGGACATGAGTGCCTCAGATTTTGTCATCAAAAATCGTGTGGTCACGTCACATTCCCGTTCGTCACCCATTTAAAAAAAATGCAATCCTCACAACACAACGAAATACTCGAAAAAAAAAAAAAAAAAAAAAATTAAACACCAAAATAAAATATAAATTCGAACAAACGTTATTTACAACAATTTTGCGTTTCGAATCAGACGATGATTCGTGTCCAATTTCGTCCTTTGTTTTGCCCCACGTTGGGCGCCAAAATTTGTGACGGTAGTTTCACCACCTTGGAATCAACAAGGTGATGGCTAGCCGACAAATTGTAGCACGAATTCGAAAACAAAAAAAATTATGTTGGGCGCCAGGTTTTTATAGAGTACCACTCACGAATTCGACGCGGCAGCTCGTCAACCCTTGCTCTGGGTGGCATGTCAGAAAGGAGGACACTCGTCTGATTACGGATAAACAAATAAACAAAATTACGAGACAAAAGAAATAAATTATTTATTCACGACACAAAAAAATTAAATATTTAATAACAAAATAAAATAAAACACTCGAATTTTAACAAAATAAATAAATATCGAACATAAAAATTATTTAATTCAGTACCAGAACGTGTTTACGAAATTTTATATTAAACAAAAAAATTACAAATAAAAATGAATTAAATATAAAAAAAATGATTCGAAATAATAATTTTAAAAAAAAATGTACTTTCGTGAACACGCTCACACGCAAAAATTTACCACCAAACCTCGCTCGAATCAACGTTTCGGTGAACAAAAACAAATCCAAAAAATCACGATAAAAATTTTTAAAAAAATAACAATAATCTTCAACAGTTCAAAAAAACAAATCGGCTCAACAAATTTCAATACGATGCGAATCGTTCGGCTTTCGAAATCAGAATTCCTATTAATTCATTATCCATCAAATCATTTAATTCTTATCCAACAAAAAGTCCGTCGCACGAAAAACAACAACACAAAAACAACACTGTTGTTCACATTCCTTAGTGTTTGTCACTAAGCAATTTTTAAATTACACCAGGACTGGATTTAGGAATTTAACACTTTATAATATTTATGCGCTTTGCCAATAATGAAACTTGGTAATATGGCTAATGCTACGTTGTATTTCACCACCCATCATTAATTCATCCAATGTAAAATATGTTTTTTCAAGCTTCAATAATATCCAATTCACATAAACTTCCAAAATCCATCCAACAACTCAACATAATGATGTATTAGTTCCAATGTAATGGCGTTATTTTAATTAATTAATTTTTTAATTCACACCGTTCATCGTAAACGAAACGAGTCCCAAACAATAATACACTTAACGATCAGCACTTCAACAAATTCATGATACAGGCCTGTCGACGATCGATGATTGAGCGAGGTCGGTAATTATTTAATGCGTGCTAACTTTAAAATAAAATCAATAAACACAAAATAATTATAATTATCAATGTTGACAGTGACATTGGATTTCGCAGCCGTTCTCTTCGTTTTCTGGCCCCGGTGTCCTTCAGCTGGCACCGGCGACCAGTCGCGTCGAATCCACATCGAATCAAAAAAAATAAATAAATAAAAAGATTCTCATCGAAGGTTGAACTCATTTCAACCGTTACAATATATATATATATATATATATATATATATATATATATATATATATATATATATATATATATATATATATATATATATATGTGGTATACTGGAATCTACCTACACTGAAGATTCCCATAATATGTATTTTGCTGACTCCTTATTTTCTCACAATATAATTAAATAAATTCTTTTCTCATACAATAGTATATTAAAATACAAATATTTTCTCATACAGATTTTTAGGCAAGCTTTGCATTAATTTTATTATAAATAAAATCATTTTTTCAAGTTAAGAAGTCTTTGACAAGTTAATACATTTAAAACAATTTTTGACGTTAATATTTGAAATAATTATTATGTTCAGAATTTTTTACATTATTTTAATTGTTGTAATTATTATTGTTGTACTTTAAGTGATTTTCATTAATTAAATAAATACAAATCAACAAACTTTATTAAAACAAAAATCAAAAGTGTTATAATTGAAATCAAACCTAAAACCGCAACACAATAAGTTATAAATAACTTATCGTCGAAAAAAGGTAAAGTGAACATTTCAAAACGTTAATTATTTAAAAGTCAAAGCTCCGTTTCTTGTATTTATCGATAAAATCAAGTGGCGATCTAGTTAGAACCGAAAACCAAGATTTCCAGTCGCATTCGATTCTTTGGAAAACAAATAACAATTGTCGAACCAAATTGGTTTTCCTACGATAGAATTGGAGGTTACGACAAAATTGGCGATCTTGCCAGGATACAACGTAATAAAGTGATTGTTGGAGAAACTGAAGAATTTGTGTTGCATACAAACACTACCAGCTTGGAAATACCAGGTCAAGACGGTGCTTATGAAACAACAATTCAATAGTGAATCAACAATTACAACTTTACAATCAAAACAATTCAACAAACCAGTGCAGGTCTAGACGCAGCAATAGCCGAGCTTGTATCAAGGTAAGCGAATTGTTTATTTTACTTCTGCAAAAAATTTTTTATTTATTTTTCATTCATAATGTCATCTCATCCGTCACGAAATAATTCTCCTGTCCCTGAATACTCTGAGGATGACGAATCAATTGTTTTATCAGAAGAAAAAATTCCAATATCATTTCTCGCGCAAATGATAACACCATACAATGGTAATCCTTCTGAATTACAAAATTTTTTACAAAACGCTGAAAATGCTTTAAGTTTAGCTCAAGATTCACAAAAAAGAGCGCTAACTGCATTAATATTTTCTAAGGTATCTTCCGATGTGAAAAACAAACTAAATGCTACTAATATCACAACATTTGAAAATTTAAAACAAAAATTAGAACAAATTTTTCAAATTACTGAAAGCTTAACATTTTTACAAGAACAACTTGAAACATGTAAACAAAAACCTAACGAATCAATTAAAGAATTTTATTCGCGTATTGAACGTTTAAATTCACGAATAGTTCAAAAAGTTAAACAAAAAACAACTTCCAAATCTATGTTGGTTGGTAAATTAGCATTAATTGAAGATATGGCTTTAAGACGGTTTACACACCATTGTAAACCTGAAATCTCAAATATTTTACGACATAAAAATTGCAATTCAATGAATGAGGCTCTCTCCATAGCTAGTGAGGAAGAAGCATTCATTAGCATGCAGAATCAACTTAGGAATATACACCTAAACAACACTCAACCGAATAATTCGCGAAAATACTGTAAAATATGTAGAAAAAGTAATCATAATACTAAAGACTGTAGAAACAAAAATAATTCACAATCTAATAGTAGTGGAGAAACTTCACGATCAAATAATAATGTCAAACAATGCACCTACTGTAAATTTAAAGGGCATACTATTGACGAATGTCGCAAAAAACGTTTTAATGAAAATTTAAATAATTCAAATCCCAAAGTAGCTCACACTAATAGTGCAAACAATACAAATAATCCAAGTACTTCTGGTAGTTCAAATAAAAATACGCACTCTTTAAACTACAACTCGCTCGGGTTAATGGAAGCCCCAACTACGAGCAAATCAACACAGTGGGCTTCACAAAACTTCCAAATGCAATGAATGATAAAAAACTCGTATTTAATTCTAAACATTCTCGAAACGATCAATTTAAATTTTTAATTGACACTGGCGCAAGCGTTAGTTTATTAAAAGTTAATAATTTGAACCCAAATCACAAAACAGAAATAAATTCAAACATTAAAATAAAAGTTAAAGGAATAACCGACGGTGAAATTACATCATTTGGACTTGTTTCAATTTATATGACAAAAAATAATCACAATTTTCACCATTTCTTTCATTTAATGGACAGCGACACTGTTCCATATGATGGAATTTTAGGTACGGACTTTTTATCTAAGCATAACGCTATAATTAATTATAAAACAAATTCAATTTGCTTAGACCCCGTACAAATTTTTAATACTAAAATTGAACCATCTAGAAAAGATGAAATTTTAAAACTTTTACGTACAGACAGACTAACTGAACAAGAAAAATCCAAACTTACTGAACTAGTTATGGAATATAATTCTATTGTTAAATTAGAAAATGATGTACCGGGTTGCACTAACAAAATCGAACATGAAATTAAATTGATCGATGAGAGCATTGCAATTAAAAATAAAATTTATCCTTTACCCAAACATTTACGCGAAGAGGCTCAACGGCAAGTTGACGAACTATTAAAAAATAATATAATTCGTAAAAGTAAGAGTCCGTACAACTCTCCTGTTTGGATAGTCGACAAAAAATTAGATCATTCAAACGTTAAGAAGTATCGTATGGTCATAGATTACAGGATGCTCAACCAAAAAACAATCCCAAATAATTATCCAATTCCACGAATTGACGAAATATTATCAAACTTAGGAGGAAACAAATATTTTACAGCCCTTGATTTGGCAAGTGGATTTCATCAAATTCCGATCAAATCTGAGGATATTCCCAAGACAGCATTTACTATCGGCAACGGCCACTTTGAATTCCTTCGTATGCCATTTGGTTTGGTTAATGCGCCTGCAACTTTCCAAACTTTGATGAACGAAATATTTCATGACCAAATCCTACAAAATAAATGCATGTGTTATCTAGACGACCTCATTATCCTTGGAAGAAGTTTAGATGAACACATACAATACTTAAAAGAAATCTTACAAATACTCAAAAATAATAATTTAAAAATTAATATGGACAAATGTGAATTCTTCCAACAGGATTTAAAATATTTGGGCCATACAATAACCCTATCAGGCATCAAGCCACAAAAAGAAAAAATAGAAAAAATATTAAATTTAAACGAACCAAAAAACGTAAAACAAATCCAAAGTTTTCTGGGTATCACTGGATACTACCGAAAATTCATAAAAAATTATGGTGAAATAGCCAAACCTTTAACAAAACTGTTAAAGAAAAACCAAAAATTTATATTTGACGAAAACTGTAAAACAGCTTTCGAAACATTAAAATCAAAAATAACATCCGCACCAATACTGCAATATCCTGATGATAATAAAACATTTTCAATTACCACAGATGCCTCAAATCTAGCCATAGGTGGGGTACTAACACAATTGTACGACGGGGTAGATTTGCCTATTGCATACTACTCTTATACGTTAAACAAAGCCGAGCAAAACTACTCAACAATAGAAAAGGAATGCCTTGCTATTTTGAAAACTATAAAAAATTTTCACCATTTCCTTTATGGTCGAGAATTTTTGGTAAAAACCGATCACCGCCCCTTAGTTTGGTTAAATTCGGTTAAAGACCCTACTAGCAGACTGGTACGTTGGAGACTTAAACTCATGAATTACCAATACAAAATAAACTACACACCGGGAAAAACAAATTACACGGCAGACACTCTTAGCCGCCCAATATTCGTTTCAATGATTGATAAAGAAAAATCCTACGAAGATTTTCAAAAGTTTCATAAAAAATCAAACCCAATAATAAGATTCAACCCAGGTTGTGAAATATCAACCATTAAAAATTTAATAATACCATGTACAAAAAACTTAAACATTAACGAGAATTTAAAATCATTTATATTAAATAATTTCTCTCTCAACGAAATCCAAAATACTAATATTGGTCAAGTTTTAAGAAAAGAAAATGTAAATCAAAACATAATTTTACTGATTTTAAAACAACACGAAAACCATAAAATTAATCAAAAAACTCTCTACGAAACAATTGACGAAGTGGCACTCACTTCACCTGACTTCAATACTTTCGTCGATTTAAAACTTATAGATAAATCAATAACTATAAAATACTTTAATAATTTACAATTAGATAAACCAACTACCGCAAAAACTCTTCTGAGAAAACGTCGAGGTCTTATTAATGCAGGGTCTAAGATACTAAAATGGTTAGTAGGGACTCCGGACTCAGACGATTCAGAATTCTATTCTAATTCAATTAACTCCCTGATCGAAGATCGAAAAACCACTCATCTAATGATGAAAGATCAAATCAAAATACTTTCGGATACAATGAATACTTTAAATAAAACTTTAGAAACGATACAAGACGCGGAACAGGAATTGAATGCTAATATAAACTCTTTTAATAAATTTGTAAATAAATCTACCGCAGCAATTAACGAAAATTCTTTGGAAATTGAGATTTTAGATCATTTGCTACTAATAAAACAAATAAACGATATAAATATTAGACAGCTACAATCTTACAGTATGACTCTAACGCTCATAAGACACGGAATTATCGATTACAACATAATTAACCCTACAACCCTGTATAACGAATTAAAGCCAATAACTTCGCTATCATTACCAATCAAAGTAGAACCGGAAAGCATCGAGTATTATTATAGAATTATGGATGTTAAAGCTTTCATAAAGGATTATACCTTGGTAATATTAATTAAAATACCAATAGCACAAATTTCAGAATTCAACCTATTTCAAGTATTTCCCTTACCTACTCCACATAAAAATTCAAGTCAAATATCCTATATCACAATTGATTTTCCTTACTTAATATCAAGCAGAGGTAAATCACAATTCGCATTACTTAAACAGCTCGACAAATGCATTCGTCTAAATGACTTATACATTTGCAAACACATTGACACAATGGAACGACGCTCAACGGACATATGTGAATTAGAAATGTTTGATTTGGAAGAACAGAGTATACCAAAATCATGCAAAACAACAAATATAATGGCTCAACCTGAAATTTGGCAACAAATATCCAAAAACCAATGGTTATTTATATTGTCAAAATCAACAAAAGGAAGTCTACTTTGTAACACTGGAGAAGATCAAGAATCAACTCTAAATGGCATGGGTCTGTTAAAGATAAATGGAGATTGTCGCTTTATCACGAACAACATTATTCTACAACCAGAACTATCAATACGAAACATAACCGCTTATCTGCATATCCCACAAGTAAACATTTTGGAAGACGATTGTTGCAAATATCTTTTCAAACAAGAAAAACTTAGTCCAGAACAATTAAAACCTATCAAACTAAGAAATCTAGATTTGAACGAGATCAAATATACGCAACATCAACTGAAAACAATGGATGAAAACCTACAAACACAATTAAATAAACCGTTTATAATAAAATACGAAAACGTAATTTATACATGGCTATGCTACTTCGGACTTGGTCTGGTATCGTTAATCATTTGCTATTACACTTACAAATATGGAATCTTCAAAGTATTTACAACACTAATTTCAAAAACAGTTAACTGCTTACTTCCATGTAGAAAGTCTAATGGAGACACTTTCAACTTCTATAACTGTTTGTTTGGGAAAAACAGAAATAATCAAGTTCAACCATACGAATCGAAAATAGTATATGAACCAACTCAAGGAACTGTATTTCTACAACCCAGAAGGCGGGCACCATCAGAATCATCAAGTATTACTGGTCGTCGTGCAATCCGTCAGGTCAAACTTTAAGAATTTCCTCGTTCAAGAAACTGCAGAAATTCTTTTAATGGGGGAGGATTGTGGTATACTGGAATCTACCTACACTGAAGATTCCCATAATATGTATTTTGCTGACTCCTTATTTTCTCACAATATAATTAAATAAATTCTTTTCTCATACAATAGTATATTAAAATACAAATATTTTCTCATACAGATTTTTAGGCAAGCTTTGCATTAATTTTATTATAAATAAAATCATTTTTTCAAGTTAAGAAGTCTTTGACAAGTTAATACATTTAAAACAATTTTTGACGTTAATATTTGAAATAATTATTATGTTCAGAATTTTTTACATTATTTTAATTGTTGTAATTATTATTGTTGTACTTTAAGTGATTTTCATTAATTAAATAAATACAAATCAACAAACTTTATTAAAACAAAAATCAAAAGTGTTATAATTGAAATCAAACCTAAAACCGCAACACAATAAGTTATAAATAACTTATCGTCGAAAAAAGGTAAAGTGAACATTTCAAAACGTTAATTATTTAAAAGTCAAAGCTCCGTTTCTTGTATTTATCGATAAAATCAAGTGGCGATCTAGTTAGAACCGAAAACCAAGATTTCCAGTCGCATTCGATTCTTTGGAAAACAAATAACAATTGTCGAACCAAATTGGTTTTCCTACGATAGAATTGGAGGTTACGACATATATATATATATATATATATATATATATTAATATATATATAAATTTTAACGATGGTCATTTTTAACATTTTGTAGGTTGGGTTACTGGACATTTGAAGAAATTTTTATGAAATTCCATCATCGGTACTAAAATAATAGCTGCATTTCCTTTGCAGGAAATTCGCTAAAAAGTGAAGATTCGCAAGAATTTTGTAACATTGAAGAAAACAATATTCTAGTTAAGTGGAAAGATATTGGAAGTTGTGCCCTTGCTTCAACTTGCGTTGAGATTGGTGAAGAGAATAAGGTTGAGAGATGGTGAGGCATCTCACCATTTGTGACTTGGATTTAGCGCACAATTAGTAAGATAGCCCGCTGTTGTCGCGCAGTGAAAACTTATTGGTTGAGAATGTCGTCGATGGGGTTAGTTGATACCGAAACACTCTGATACCAAACCCCTTAATTGGAAATATAACGGCGGTGATTGAATTTAAATAACAAAAAAATTTTGAGTGATTGGGATTAAAAAAAAATCAAACAATAAAAAAAAATGTCTGCCGCTCTGTAGTTAGTATTTTATTTTATTTTAAACATCTGGGAGAGCGCCTCTATTGTTTTTGAATACGAACTATCAATGTCAGCTGAAAAGAAAAAAATCTGTTGAATGTATTGAATTAATAAAAGTTTGATAAGTGTTTTAAATTATTTTATTTATTATATAAAAGAACTGATTATATATGTTTTTATTCTTTTTACAAATAATAGGGTTAAGTTTTTAAAACGACACGTGTTATTGTTATTGTAAAATTGTTTAAAAAAATCGAAATTAATATAAAGTCTAAAATACGTCGACGCTTCAATTAATGGTGGTTAATTACTTGGAAAGCTGTTGGATTATCCATAGCGACAACACGCTGCATCACCAACAACCCTCCAAGTGCTCTCGGTAAATACCAACCGGATTCTTGCCGTTTTCGGCAGATTGGCAGTGGTAATTCTTCACCAAGAGCAACGTGATTCCAACATCAATTGAAGAATCGACGGTCTATTCTAATAAAAAATTAAAATACTAAATCTATGACTACAGCTAAGTATTCTGTGTTTTTCTTACACTTAACTAACGTTTTAATTATTTTTTTTTACTTATGTTTTATGAAAACCTCAACTTTGGACTTTCCCGGGTGGAATAATGAATTGTACTGAAATAAAGTTTTAGGTGAATTATATTACCTTCGACGTGACGATTTCTTTTCGAAGGCACCCCCTAACACAAATGACTCGATTATCCAATATTAAACAAAATCAACGATGAAAATATCCAGCCTGATATAGGTGATTTAGTTGTTGGAGCAGTAACTGTAGGTGCGTGTATGTATTTTAATTCCAATTATTATTAAAATCCACTACCAATCGAACCGTGGAAAAATTTGCCACGAGGTGAATTGTTCACTCAACAACTCGATTCCACCTTGATGTTTTTGTTTGTGTGATCTCCTTTTTTAAATTATGTATCTCAATTTTTAGAGCTGTTGTCTCCATGAATGTTGGCCAATTAATGAATTTTTGGCGAGCACGGACTTACTACCAAAACAACAAACATGACGTATGTAGTGTCGAATTATGCATGATCTCGTCGCTGAAATTTTTAGCGGGAATCTCATGTTTACACATTGATTTGTTTTGATAAATCGAATCATTTGCGCAGCGATACAATTCATTGGTATATGTGTTACACTTTTATTTTATAAGGTTCGTTTTAACTTTCCACCCGGAAAAATAATTTTCCACCCGGGGGTCAACGGTGCAATATAAATCTTATTTTATTTACACTCACTTTTATTATTAAATTGAAATTAAAAACCCAAATGTGACGAAACGCCACAATGGAATAGCAAAGAAACTACATATATACAAGTAACTTCACCAGGAATGGTTTAAAAGATCAATATCGCAATGGGTGGGGCTAAAACTACTTATTGATAGACTTATTAGTTTATATCTGAGATTAATATTTCATACCGTACATTTGGCAATAGTCTACTCATGGATCGAACATCGACCGAATGTTATAAAATTTCCAAAGAAAACTATTTTAGATACTTTACATTATGCCAGTCAGTGGGGCTGAGCGTCAACCCAGCCAAGACCACTGTGATGATATTCACCAAGAAAAGGAAACTCACGAGACTCCAAGCACTACACCTTGAAGGCGAGGAGTTGGAATGGAAGCAGGAAGTTAAGTACCTAGGCATTACCCTAGATTCTAAGCTACGGTGGAACCAACACCTGGAGGAAGTTACCTCCAAGGCGACCAGAGCCCTCATGATGTGCAGACGAGTCGCTGGCAAGTCCTGGGGATGTACACCAGGAATCCTGCGATGGATGTACACCATGATGGTAAGACCAGTCATCACCTATGGAGCGGTGGCCTGGTCAAAGAAAACCGAAATCGCTAGAGCAAGGCAAGGACTCGCTAGAGTACAGCGTCTGGCATGCCTGTGTATCACAGGTGCCATGAGGTCATGTCCAACGGCTGCGATGGAGGTCATACTGGACCTCTCTCCCCTGCATCTAGCAGAGGAGGGTGCAGCACAGAAAGCGTTGCTAAGAATAACGGGAGGCGAAAAGGCCTATAGGAGGGCTATTACGGGTAACTAGCCCCTAACCTCTTTGTTAGACCTACCCCGGGATAAAGCAAGTAGGAAGTTCAGCTTCGATAGGAACTTCACTACGGAGCTGAGCAGTAAGCAGGAGTGGAATGGGGAGGACATGTACTTCCTCAAGCCACATACCATAAAATGGTACACTGACGGGTCAAAGACCAACGAAAGCACGGGAGCGGGTGTATTTGGGCCTAGAACCAGATACTATGAACCCATGGGGAGGTTTCCCAGTGTTTTCCAGGCGGAAGTTCGTGCAATAACCAGGTGTGCTGAGTTCAACCTGAGCAGGAACTACAGGAAGCGGGACATAGTGATCCTCTCTGACAGCCAAGCTGCCATCAAAGCTCTAAGTGCATGGAGCATCAACTCTAAGATGGTGTGGGAATGCCTAGACCTGCTAAACAGGCTAGGCAAAAAGAATGACGTTTCTCTGAAATGGGTGCCAGGCCATGCAGGCATTGCGGGGAATGAGACTGCTGATGAACTGGCAAGGAAAGGGTCGTCAGAGCCTTTCATAGGACCTGAGCCGTCCTGTGGAATAAGTGAGGCCTACCTCAACACAGCCCTCTGGAAGGCAGAGGAAGAAGAAAGAAACAAGCTTTGGGAAGATTCCCCAGGGCTGCGGCAGGCCAAGATCCTTCTCGGGCAGTATAACCGAAAGAGATTCGAAACCTGCATTAAGCTCACAAAAATGAGTTACGAATCCTAACGGGCTTTCTCACCGGGCATTGCCGGCTGAATGGGCACCTCCGAAAGATGGGAATCATCAATGACGGCTCATGCAGGTTCTGTGAGCTGGAGGAAGAAACTCCAATTCATCTCCTACTTGAATGTGAAGCCGTGGCACGCAGACGGGCTGCTTGTTTCGACCAGTACCTACTCCAGGAGGATGACTTACCATCCCTGCACCCTACCCAGATCCTCAAATTCCTCCGAGAATTGAGACTGGTTGAGGAGCTCTGAGGCAAGCCTTAACAGAGCAGTAGTAGGGGGTCACAATAGATCATATTGGTCGCAGTGATTAATAATCTCCAAATAATAATAATAATAATAATAATAATAATAAGATCAATATCGCAATGGGTGGGGCTAAAACTACTTATTGATAGACTTATTAGTTTATATCTGAGATTAATATTTCATACCGTACATTTGGCAATAGTCTACTCATGGATCGAACATCGACCGAATGTTATAAAATTTCCAAAGAAAACTATTTTAGATACTTTACATTATCGAATAAGAATAGTTTAATCTTTGGTAAAAGGAGGATCCACAATTTCTGGCCGTGCGAAAGGACGTACATCTTCACGTGCATCTACAAGATCAGAGCCCTAAACGACACGTCTATTGATAGTGGCCGTACGAGATATTGAAGAATCGTGGCCTTCACGGAAAAGTAAAATAGAGACTTGACCAAGAGATTATGTAACAAAGGGCACAGTCGATTATCTGCCTGTACATCCATGATGGGTAAAAAGATCCAACACGATGCAAAGTAAATAATTTTACGGGAAGAACATTTGTTCAGTGCGTCAAATCTGGAATTCATTTGTGCAGGGGAAAATTTTTTTTTATATTTCCATCATAAATAAACAAATAACTAATTTACATAATAGTTATAACAAGGTAAAATAACAAATAACTGTAATTTACATAATAGTTATAACAAGTGAAAATAACAAATAACTGAGTTAATTGCTTAAATACCTGGTATATACGGAATTTATGAAAAAAAATTATTAAAAAAAAATTAAATTTTTGGTTTTACATTTTTGTTCTATCATTGATGTTTTCAAAGATGGGCAATTTTGCCGTTATTTCCCAAATATAGTCCGATTTTGCACATTCACGAACTGGAGCCTCCTATTTTGCTCTAGAATACACATACAAAACCTTAGTTTGTTATCTTTTTTCGTTTTTTAGTTTGTTTTTTAATCTCGTTCCAAAAGAAAATAACGTTTCCAATGACAAAACTTATCCACTTTAATCGACATTAAAAACGCACTGGGAAGAGTAATAAATTGTGGAAATTCACGTATAATTTTTCCAAACTGTAGCTCCAACAAACCAGAAAATGACAAGGAATAATACCTCAAATTTACGTTATATTAACAATAATTATATGTTGCACAACATATACCAGTATATATAATTTGATATTGTATATACATATACATATTGTATATATATATATATATATACAATAAACACACACACATATATATATATATATATATATATATATATATATATATATGTGTGTGTGTGTGTGTGTGTGTGTATAGGCAGACTATATATAAAGACTAAAATAACGAATAAAACCGAAGTATTACGATGTAATATATTGATGCGCTGTGGCAGCATTTGTTATCCGCGACGCGATTTTCTACATACACACTCATCCATATAACCCACGCGCGGTCATATTATCTATTCTCAAGGTATATCAATAACAACAACAATTCAGTATACCAATGACAGTTCGTTATTACGGTTTATAATAAGAATAATGCTGCTCTGCTCTATTTTACAGTGATGGTATTATTTTGTTGAATAACACTATTCTAATCAATTGTTGTTGTAATGTATAAAATTAATTAAGAAACATTAATTGTTAAATGTTGTGACAACCCAAACAAAATAAAATTCAGCAGTTTTTTTGTGTTTTGTTTAAAAGATAGTGTACAAATATTTTTGTTTTTGTCGATTAAATTTTAAATGATCCGCGCATAAAAAATAATTACCAAATCAGTGGTTTATGATATTGTTTTATAAATTTGTTTTATTTAAATAAATACAATTGATGTTTGTAAGGTGTGTTTTGTTTTGAAAGTTTAAATTTTTCTTTTATTTTTTCTTTTTAATACCAAGTGTTTCTTTTGTGTTTAGCAACTTAACAATCTTTGTTTATTTATGATTGGTTATTGCATTATTAACTATAAATTTTAGTATCACGTCCGGTAATTTTATAAATAATACAAAAGGTAATTTATAATAATATTATTATTAGTTATATATACGTAGAGAAAGTATATATTGATAATGACCATTTCTATTAAAAAATCTAATTATCAATAACTTATTGTCACTAAAAACTAAGAAATTAAGAGTTACCCAACAATGATAAGTCAACTGATTTCTGTGACAAGTTTTAAATAATTTTGACGTTTCGAACAGTTGAATTTATAAAAATATACACTATATATTTACACATTTATTTGTATGCTTATTTAAATTTAAAATTCATAAAAATTACCTTTTTTGAAATGTTACTTTGAACACTGTTTTGATAGAAATAAAGTGTAAGTATATTTTAAAAGATTTAAGTACATACATTTTATTTTGACATTATACTTTTTTAAATATTTTTATATCTGGGATATCGGACCTCGGATATTATAGACTGCTCTTTAAGATTGAGTTTTTAAATATTTATTATTATAAAATGTATATTTTATTTTTTATTAGTTTTTTAATTCGTTAGAATCGAATTCATGTTCCTATTCCAGAAAACAGTTTAAACGTTTACCATAATTTCGGTTAATTAATTTCTATTCACAATCAGTTAAGAAAACATTCAATACATAATTAGCGAACAAAAAAAACAGTTATTTAAAACAATTAATTAAGTCATAAAATTGACTACATGATTCTAGCTCCACTAATTGGTCAGGTAGTCCCATAATTTGGTCAGCGATAGGAAACTTTTTATCGATGTTTTAAATTTTTTTCAAGGTAAAAAATATTTAACACCCCATCCATGGAATTTCGAAAAACAAATTATACCATATAATTGGTCATAGTTGGTCAGCTAGTCCCATAATTTGGTTAGCGATAGGAAACTTTTTATCGATGTTTTAAAGTTTTTTCAAGGTCAAAAAAGTTTTAAACACCCCATCATCTATGGAACTTCGAAAAACAAGTTATACCATCTAATTGGTCACTAATTGGTCAGGTAGGCTCATTATTTGGTCAGCGATAGGAAACTTATTATCGTTGTTTTAAATTTTTTACAACGTCAAAAAAGTTTTTAACACCCCATCCATGGAATTTCGAAAAACAAATTATACCATCTAATTGGTCATAATTGGTCAGGTAGTCCCATAATTTGGTCAGCGATAGGAAACTTTTTATCGATGTTAAATTTTTTCAAGGTCAAAAAAGATTTTAATACTCCATCCATGGAATTTCGAAAAACAAATTATACCATCTAATTGGTCACTAATTGGTTATAATTGGTCAGGTAGTTTCATTATTTGGTCAGCAATTTTTTTAAGGCTAGTTATTTAATCGTAGGATGTTAGGCGGGTACTGATAATTGTTACAGTGGAGCGTCGATTATTGGAACGTCAGTAATGCGAATTTTTATTAGATTGATCATCCAATTACTCATTTTTATTGTTAAAACTATTGTTATTTTAAATAAACTTGAAGGACAATTAACTTTGAAGGTCATGGTTAGGCTCAAAAACGAAATCAAAAGTTCCTTGAAGAAATCTTCATGTGCCTTGTTTAAAATGACCATTCTGTGCAAATCTCAAAATATGATAGAATATATGATTTATATATTGATATTAAGTGATAGTAATATTTCTTTTGGAGTTAACTCCTTCAGAATCGATTTTCATATAAGGCATGCGGTGTGAAAAAAAATATGAAGAGCAAAACTTAGTGATCGAATGACCTCGTTACGTTTTTTGTGCGCAAGCTATCGCGCGCACCTTTCACTTTTTAGTAATGTGTGTGTATAACTTGTGTACTTCAATCGGTCAGTCAGTCAATCAGCTTCATGTCAAGCTGTATAGTATATTAGATACTTGTGTGCTGCCGACGTACACAGGGTGTGCTGCGCGAGGCAGTTGACGCATGTACGTATACATGTGTATATATCTATATATATATGTATATATATATATATATATATACATATATATATATATATACATATATATATTTATGTATATGTATATACATATATATATATATATATATATATATATATATATATATATATATATATATATATATATACATGTCACTGATGGATTGTGTCGTACCCTCTATTTTACAAAACCGCTAGTTGTTTTACATAATTACTGAACTTTAACACGTAATATTGATTAAACGTTTTGCATTATTCAATGCAGCGGGTCAACGATAAGACGTTATGGTCTAAGATCGGGCATTAGAAAAATCTACCCTCATCTGTTAATTGAAAGAAATAATGTTTAAAAGGCAGATAACAATATTTTAAATGTATGAGTGCAATGTCTGCCACCGTAGTCTTGCTGGCTATTAAGATAAATTTATTAATTAATTAATATGATATAGTGTCTTTGTTTGCTGCTCGAACAAATATAATTGTCTCTCTCTATTATGACCAATTAGATGGTATAATTTGTTTTTTTCGAAATTTCATGGATGGGGTGTTAAATATTTTTTGACCTTGAAAAAAATTTAAAACATCGATGAAAAGTTTCCTATCGCTGACCAAATTATTGTACTACCTGACCAATTAGTAACCAATTAATTAGATGGTATAATTTTTTTTCGAAATTCCATGGATGGGGCGCTAGAATCTTAAAGCCATAAAATTACGAATTATTTAACCAAGTAATGTAAGTAAAACAAAAACGACGCAAATTGGCAAAAATTTTCTTCTAATATAACAGCCGCCATGATCCTTCAAAGTGTAACTATTAAAATATAATAGATTCATTAAAACTGCTTCATTTAGTTTATTTTGAGAAATTAGAAATTTTACAATCAGCAACATTGTTCATGACAAATTTTCAATTGAAAATTTGGCTCTATAAATTGTTTTACACAAGACTATCTTCAAATAATATCTTTTAAAATGAAAAACCTTCGTTTAAATGGTCCCAAAAGTAAAAAATATGTTGGGCCCGTTTTCTCGTAATCATAGTTATCAGACCAAATAAAATAAAATTAACCTGAGTTAAGTTTGAAGTCCATGAAATTCAATTTTCGGAAAAGTGATTTTTGGAGCAAAGTATCCTGAAAGTTTTATGCAAGTGAATTTTCTCATTTTAATTTTTTTTGATGAAATTTCAATTTTTTTCTAAACTTAAATATCTAGAGTAATGCTTTCATTATTGTTCCACTCCTACCACAAAAAGAACTAATAATCAGCATTTTTTGAATGGAAGGCTTTTTTATCCGTATTAATAAATATACGGAGAATTCTGCAATACAAAGTTATTTTTGTAAAGGATCACCTTAAACATTTATTATAATGGAAGTTTGTTGAGTTTGAAAAGGATGTTCTACTTTTATGCATATATAACAAAGATTTATTATATTTTATTGTTAATTAATCATAATAGAAGTTAATTTAATTTAGCTGTTTTTGTTAATGTACTTAAATTACATTTTATATTAATATTTATATGTGTATTTCAACAATGCAACGACTCTCTTAGCTTGTTGTAACCATCTAATAGTTTTTTAGTTTTTTTCCCAAGGTAGGATTATTTGTTCAGTAGATACAGTGTTGTTTTTGTAAGTCAATTGTTATCAGGTTTTTGAATTTATAGGTGAATTTTCATGTACGATACATGTAATTTTTACGTCTAGTTACGTCAATTGGTATAATTCGGAATCATTTCTATTTCTATCATCTTATGTTCTTCGAATATTGCGAATGAAATATTGCCATGTAGACTCAGGTGAATACTATAACACATTATGTTATTTTGTGTATAATAACAAATATATATATATATATATATATATATATATATATATATATATATATATATATATCCAGAAAACGGTACCATTGATGTTTTAATAAGGTTTTCATCTCATTTATATGTATTTATGTCGATATATATATATAGATATATACAAATTTTTACGATGGTCATTTTTAAAGTGTAGTAGGTAGGATCGTGGACATTTGAAGAAATTTTTACGAAATTACATCATCGATACAAAAACAATAGCTGCATTTCCTTTTTAGGAAATTCGCTTAAAAGGTATCAATACATCACTACTTAATGAATTAGATCTTTCAATAAAATGATCGACAATCTACATGTTTGTAGATCTACTGATTACAGGTAGAGCAATATACCTGTACGTACTTTCTATTTCTAAAAGTTGTACGAGCATTTAAAGTGGTAACAATATGTCTACGAAGAAGTCTAAAACGGATTCAATTCATGACTGTTGAAGGGTTTAATTTTTTCTTATGAGCAAATTAAGAAAATTATTATATAAATATATATATATACATATAGGTGTATCAAATTGTCCCCACCCCCGCCCTGGAATTTAGGAATTAAATCTAATTACATTAAATTAAGCCACTTACTTATTACTAAAAACAAGTTTATGACACATTTGAAAAAAAAAATTTTTATATATATAATATATATATATATATATATATATATATATATATATATATATATATATATATATATATATATATATATATTTATATATATATGTATATACCTCGACCAATGGCATTTTAAATTTATTATTTATAATCTTTTACTTAATCTTAACAAATAAAATATAAATTTGTATGATCATTTCTATGTTAAATAAATTAAAGTGCACAATATTTCTATGTAGGCTTTGTTTTGGTTTGGCAAATTTTGAACTGGTGTCTTCCTGAATTGATTAGCTGAGTCAAATATCAGATCAAACACAAAAATTGATGTTTTTCTTCCTTTCCTCATTTAATATGATCAATATTTACTAAAGTATACTACTTAAGGGCTGTTAATAAAAACAGAAAATATACGCATGAAGGATCAAACGATAATAAATATATTAATATTTATGTCAGGCCGAATAAGACTATTCATATAAGACAACTTACTTATAATATTAAATTTATTGATAATTGCATGTGACGGAACAGATTGTAGGAAAGCGACTCGATTGACGGTTTTTTTAATTTGCTGAAATTATCTAATATAATTTTCGAATTGTGATAATGTAAGTATGTTTCATTTGGATAATATTATTATATTAAAAATAAATTGTCAACGATATAATAACCTTTAATGAAACCTCACTAATTATATATTTAGACATATTGATAACAGTTAATTACAGTTAATGAGCAGTTCATTACTTTGAAAGATATATTATCTATCATTACAGTAGAACCGGTCTAACTAATGAATCTACACACTATCATCAAAGTTTATAATATATTAATGATTCAAAATTATATATTTTGTCTATTGTGGAATCATATGAACAGTAACTAGTAACTAGTACATTTCATAAACTTTTCTTTTTTCTTTTATGGTTTCAAAAATGGATACCCCCTTGGCGGATCCAATTTTGCCTATTCACGAATTTTACCACACTATTTAACTTTAGATGGACGGATAGACAGACAGGCAGGTGAACTTGCGGAAATGGATTAACAAGATCATTTTGTGAACACTCCACACCACAAAGTTTGTTTTTTGCGATCCATATTTTGAACCATTACAAAGTTGGCGCTAAACTTAATATAAAATAGTATGTATTATTTACCGGTTAAAAAAATTGCTCTACTACACACAGGTTAGATGTGTTACGATTTAAGGGCAAATTTAGAGTTTTAAGGCTGAAATGTAGCTCATTATTTTTAATTTTTTTTTTTCAGATTTTTTTGAATGAATTAAATACTATCCGATTACATTTTGTGAACTGAACAGGTTCACCAACAATTTGCAAATTCTTTCTGTATGCATATTTTAAATAGGGAAATACTAAGTTCAAATTAAAATAAAGATTATTAAAATAATCAAAGAGAACTCTAGGTTTTTTGAAATTATATTTCAAATTTTGCCCCTATTCCTAGAACATTTGTATTTTATAAATACGTATTTCGACTACAATGTAGTCATCGTCAGTATGAATTAGCTAATCGTAACTATCTCTAGGATATGGATTCAGAGATATGTTGCTTGGTGCTAATTTGGTGCCTGTCTACAATGATATTCTGTCCTTTTATACGATTTGGCTGAGGGTATAATCTGACTGAGAATTATTTAAGTTGCCTGACTACTGGATTAGGTGTGTGGAAAGCCCCACTTATTTATTGGCGGTATTCTTTGGTGACTATGCGGCGTTTGTTTTGTCACTAAAGTGAGTGTACTTACCTTGACATTCAGGTATTGGATTTTTATTTTTATTTTTGAAAATGGTTTAATTTTATTAAATCAGAATTTGGAATTGGGCCATTGTCTAAATTCATTATCTGTTTTCTCAATTTGTATATGTAGATGCTTTCGTATGCATCTAATTCTGTGGGGTTTTGTACCGATTTAAGTAGTTTTAGATTCGATTTATCAATTTTATGGTTGCTCTCAATAACGTGCGCCGCTATATACGATTTTTCGGTTCTCCCAAATTTCACATGAGCCAGATGTTTTTGATTCGAATACCGATTTGGCGACGACTTTGACCAACGTAAATTTTCGAACAGTTTTGACAATTAACACCATATATGCCCGATTGTTTTTCATAACTAATTTTATCCTTAGGGTTGCCCAGTAACTGTTTGATTTTATTTTTACTAACAAGCGCTACTGATAATGACTACATTGTAGTCGAAATACGTATTTATAAAATACAAACAAATGTTCTAGGAATTGGGGCAAAATTTGAAATATAAGGTCAAATTATTTATTGATTTATAAATTAAAGATACGATGAAAACGTGACTACAATTTAGTATTTTCAATAAATTATTTTGTATCTTTGAACTATTTTTGTGATACACTTTGATAATTATATTCGTTTATTTAATATTATTTAATAAATTAAAGAGAACTCTAGGTTTTTGATATACATTTTGAAAATTAACAATATTATTATTAGTGACATTTATATCGTCGATATGTGCAGTGGAATATTATCTGGTGCTAGATAAATTATATAATCTGGAAATTATACTATTTCAGGACCTCTTTTATTTCTTAACGAACTGGCTTATTATGTGAGAGATGATACTGATGATATTTTCATGTATGTGGGTGATGTTACATTGTCTCTTAAAGGAATCTCTCAGCATGCACTTCAACCTAAGACGGCAAATTGTCGAGAAATCAGCTTCCTGCCAACCAACACACGTATCAGGTGGGAAAATTATGCCAATCAGTCCTCCACAACCTAATATACAGGATTGAGGAGGGAATCGCAAGGAAAAAATCACCTTTCGCGTTTTTCTTGACATAGAGGGGTCATTTGATAATGCCTCTTACAATTTCATGGTTTATTCTGCAAGTCGAAACGGAGTAGAAGACACCTTTTGCAGGTGGATAAACTCTATGCTGATAGGTAGGAGAATACAAACTTCCCTTCTTATCCCCACTCCGGTGGAGCCTGACAGTGAGCAGCTTACTGACGAACCTCAACCAAAAAGGATACTACACACAGGGGTATGCGGACGACATTGTAATTGTAATCCAAGGACCCTTTGAAGGCACAATCTCGGAGCCTATGTAAAACGATCTAAGATTCATACAGGAATAGTGTATCAACCAGGGATTGAAAATAAACCCTGGTAAGACCACGCTAGTTTCATTTTCACGGAAAAGGAAGATGGATAACATGTAACTACCCACCCTCTTCGGTGAAAGACTACAGATCGCAAGAGAAACCAAATTCTTAGGAGTAATGTTGGAATCTTCTCGCATTCTTTGCAAGAAAGCATGTGGAAAAGGCTGGGGTCTAAAACTCAAAATGATCCACTGGCTTTACACAACAGTACACAGAAGTTACAGTACACAGTACAACAGTACACAGGATCCAAAGACTGGCCTGTTTGTACACATTGGATCCATGAGCAGTACTCTTACGCTACCATGGAAATCATACTAGGGCTGATTCTGCTTATCATCGTCATAGTAGCTAAAGCGAGATCCAGCGCCTACAGACTGTTTTGATATAATAACTGGATTTAAAAAAAGGTTGGACATGCAAGGATCGTGGGAACATCAATCATCCCAGACCCTCTTTTTGAAATGGCCACAGATATACCTCCTTAAATATACTCCTTCTCTAAACCTTCCACTGAAATCTGTGATAGGGACATGTGGACGGAAGGAGAATCACCCTATCCCATGAAAGGAATCGTCTGGTATACAGACGGATCCAAAACTGAAGAAGGGACTGGGCGGCGGAATCTACGGTGACCTAAAGCAAACATAAGTCTTAACTTGGGGAAATATGGCACGGCCTTTCAAGCAGAAGTCTACGCCAAACTGGTTTGTGGCCGTGACAACTTACGTAGAGGCTACATAAACCGGAAGTTATGTATTCTTTCGGACAGTCAAGCTGCTCCAGCTTTGCATGGAACTGAGGTCACCTCAGGGGTAAACGAGGATTGTCGGGAGGAACTGTTGGAGCTGACAAAACGGAACAATGTTAAATTGTTCTATTATGGAAACCACTGTGCCGGGTCACAGTGGTTTCGAAGGAACGAAAAAGCAGTTATTTTGTCAAACTTATTATGTCGTCCGATTTGCTTCAAACTTTGCAGAAATATTGTTTATAACAAATAATTAAAGTTTGAATATTTGTTTTTTTTAAACTACCTCTAAAAGAAGGTGGAATGGGGTTGTAAAGATAATATGGAGAAATTATTCTCTTGTAACGGCCGTTGTAACGGCCAAGAACAAGGGGAAGCCGAGCGAGGCCGAGGGTAAAAGCTTATATAAAATAAATATATAAACAAAGAAACTCACTTTCGCATTTATAATATTGGATATCTCACACATAACTTGTTTTATTTACATTTAAAAATCGAGCGTCCTTATTGAAAGATATCATATATATGTAAACAGATAAACTTTTGGAATTTTTTTTGACATACATTAGGTAGGATCGATAGACATTTGAAGAAATTTTTCTGAGATTCGTTAATCGGTACGAAACCAATTCAGAAATTTGCTTAAAGTAGTATGCAAAACTATTGTTGTAGTTTTAGATCAAAAATAAGATCTGTTCAAATGATTTAAATTGAGTTACATGTAATATGAATATTTTTTCTATATTTCGCTTTTTAAATAATTCTTGAACATATATATGGGCAGATCCATTACTTTTCGACAAAAACGTGCGTCTCATGTCATCGATTTGGCAGCCGATTTTTTTATCGATAGTGCTTAAAAAATTCTACACTCGTCGGATTTGAACCGATGAAGCTCATATTATGGAAATAGTTTTTTGTCTTTCTAGGCACTATCGATAAAAAATCGGCTGCCAAATCGAATTTTTTTTCAGGTTTTTTTGAATGAATTAAATACTATCCGATTACATTTTGTGAACTGAACAGGTTCACCAACAATTTGCAAATTCTTTCTGTATGCATATTTTAAATAGGGAAATACTATAAGTTCAAATTATTTATTGATTTATAAATTAAAGATACGATGAAAACGGGACTACAATTTAGTATTTTCAATAAATTATTTTGTATCTTTCAACTATTTTTGTGATTAACTTTGATAATTATATTCGTTTATTTAATATTATTTAATAATTAAAGAGAACTCTAGGTTTTTGATATACATTTTGAAAATTAACAATATTTGAACGGATTTGAACGGATGAAGCTCATATTATGGAAATAGTTTTTTGTCTTTCTAGGCACTATCGATAAAAAATCGGCTGCCAAATCGATGATATGAGTGCGCACGTTTTTGTCGTAAAGTAATGGATCTGTCCATATATATATCATTATTATGATTATTATGATTGAAAAAAATTTGATATATTTATATCTTCTGAAGGGGGAGAATGGATATTGGATACACACCCCAGAAGCCACCCATCTCTTTGATCATTGTTTTTTTCAATTGTGTATTTTTTTGAGCGTAACTTACGTTTTACACTTCTGAGTTTTTTAAATCACTCGCGATAAATGAGTCAACTTAAAAAGACACCCTCTTTAGTAGCGTCAAACTAAAAATACCTTAAAGCTTCAAGTCGAAAAGACTTTATATTTGAGTGTTCTAATGTTAGACACTTTTTATGGGTTTCAACCCAAGCAATATTCAAGAATACTCTCCACTAAGTACCTGACTGAGTAATGGGCCACTGAGTGACGATTGTTCTTGACACCGCTAATGTGATTTAGTTCACGAAAGACAGCGTAAACTGATAATTGAATTAATTAGGTATGTTAGATTTGTACTTGTATATATTAATTAAAGCTTTTGGGATAATCATATTGTTTACCTAATCTTAGAATACTATGATCCAGTTTCAAATTTTAAATATATGTATATTATTATATAAATGTTCTAATAAATTGCTTAAGAATAATTTTATTTTTTCTAAAAAACATTTAAAATTACTACAATCTTAAGCAAAAGTGGAGAAATGATTAAAAAGAGGGCTTCGAAGAAGCCATTAATGAAATACGAATCTCTGGGAATAATTTCTTACAACTGTGGGATGTGAACACCTAATCCGATTTACATAAAAAATTATTTAATGGGCCAAAAGCAAGATTTTTGAACACTCTGTCTTCTTTAAAATACTACATTTTTCTATATTTTTTCTTTTCTTAACTTCAATTTATTATATCTCTTATTTTTCTTTAATCTTAATTAATATTAATATTTATATGTTAAATAATAATATTATCTTATCTTAATCTTGAATCTTCACCGAAATTAATTTAATCGAAATCAAAATCATAAAACTCTTTATTTTTTAATTTTAATGTAAAATTTCTTTTATTTTGGAAAAATTTAATAATTTATAAAATTTTTTCAAAAAAAAATTAAATATATATATATATATATGACGATAGATATATATATATATATATATATATAATGATATATATCTATATATATATATATATATATATAGAGTTAGGTGCATCTGTAAAGAACCCTCTAATATCGTCACAGTTCGAGTGGATCAGTCTATTTTCAAAATGAAGGAGAGGTAACATATTAATGTTTCCCCCACTTTTAATCTATTTATCTTTTTATTTAGACGTGAAATATAACCAGTGATACCAAAAAAATGTATCGTTGTGTTATATAGAGTACAAATGTATTCTGTTACTTTTATAGAAAGCCATAGCATTCCGGTTGTCCAGAAAACTAAAGTTTTGTTGTATGAAGTAATACAACTACATAAACCAAAATATAAAAATTATTCGATAAATAATATTGCCGTCGATCATCGGTATACCGTGTCAAGACTGCCACCTAATCATCCAGAGCTCAACCCTATGGAAAAAGCATAGGCTATAGTGAAAAATTGGGTGGCCGCACATAATATAAGCTTCAAGCTTGACAACGTAGTCAAATTGGCTCGCAAAAATTTGGTGCAGTCCTTAAAGAAGATTGGGTGAAGTTATGTGTAAAAAAATTGAAGCAAGAGTACGTTGAGAAGAGTTTATAATTTATTATAAATGTCGACAGTGAGCTTGCTCCGACAAATTTTCTTAAGACGACAACAAGAATTTGCAGTTGTCGCCTTCAATAGGTTTTTAGTGCCACTGATTTAATGTGTGGGTAGTAATTTTGGTCTATGTGTTATGAATTACTTCATATTCTATTAATAAATAAAGATGGGTATATGATTAACTTTATGTTAAATATTACTTTTGATTTTTTTAATTCATTTATTTTGTTTATCTTTCACTTTCTATTGATATTAAAATAAAATTTTTTGTCTTCATTTATTATTTTTATTTTTAAAAGTCGAAGCCGCCTTGTACTCATTACGCAGGAGCTGCTTCAACTGCCTTAGAATACATAAATCATAAATGCGAATTTCCTTAGAATAGATAAATCACTTCTCGCGTTAACAATTTGAGTCTGATCAAAATGAAATGCTAGTTTTATGTATAAATGACACATGTCAAGGGGAAAGGGGGTATATGATAGAAGAAAACACAAAATATAAAATATTTCTCTTAATATTAGAAGAATAGAAAAATGTATGTCGAATAAAGTTGTAGAAAATCAAATTCGCTACAATTCATCACATTATCATTTTTGCTCAAACTCTAATGTGTACAGAGATATTTAAGAATTTAATTTTCAATCTTTAACCGTCAATATTTCTGTAAATATTAGTGTAACAGAAAAAATGATAAGAAACAAAATTACAGTAAAACTTAGTACCTACCACTTTACTTCATATAAATTTTTCGATTTTTCTAATATTAAGGGAGATATGTCAAATTTTGCGTTTCCCCCTCCCTTTAAACCCCCCTTTTCCTGTGTCCGATTTTTCCCATTAACGAACTTGACCTTTTGAATACCAAAAGCGCGTCAAATACCAAATTTCATACCGATAAAATAAAAACTGTGACCGCTAAAGTGATTATAGACACACACACATGTATATATATATATATATATATATATATATATATGTATATATATATATGTATATATATATATATATATATATCCTTAGATATATATATATATATATATATATATATATATATATATATATATATATATATATATATAAATTTTACAGATGGTGATTTTTGACATCTACTAGATAGGATCGATGGACATTTGAAGAAATTTTTGCGAAATTTTGACTTCGGAACGGGACCAATAGCTTTATTTCCTTTCAGGAAATTCGCTAATAAGAAAGGACATTGTATTGTAATTACATGATAAAAAAATTTGTTACGCTGCTTCAACTTAGCGAATTTCTTTAAAATACATAAATCACTTTCTAGCGGTCACAATTTTATTAACAAATGACATACGTCAAGGGGAAATTGGGGCATAAAAAACAGAGAAATATTATTTAATATCTTAATATCTTAATATTAGAACAATCGAAAAATGCAATAGGAATAAAGTTGTAGAAAATCATGTTTGCTACAATTCATTACCTTATCATTTTTGCTCAAACTCTAATGTGTACAGAGATATTGAGGAATTTAATTTTAAATCTTAAACCGTCAATATTTCTGTAAATATTAGCGTAACAGAAAAAATGACCAAATTACAGTCGAACTTAGTACCTGCATCTTTACTTCTTATCAATTTTACGATTTTTCGAATATTAAGGAAGATATGTAAAATTTTGTGTTTTCTCCTCCCTCCAAATCCTCTTTTCCCCTTTTTCGATTTTACCCATTTACGAATTTGATATGTATAAATATATATATATTTATATTTATATATCTGTATATATATATATATATATATATATATATATATATATGTATATATATGTATATATATATATATATATATATATATATATATATATATATATATATATATATATATATATTTAGATATATATATAGATATGTATTTATATATATATATATATATATATATATATATATATATATATATATATATATATATATTTCATTTACACTATAACATATCACACGTAACAATTTAGATTGAAAACACTGTTGGATCTCAATGTTGCTAACACTAGCCGTACCCCACAATTGCATTCCATAAGTCATATTGGCTTTAAAATACTTTGGTACACTATTAGTTTGTTATCGAGTTTGTTTCTTTTGGCCCATCTCTGGCTTTCGCAAAGTAAGTTTTGTCCAGATACATACCCAAATATTTCACTTCCTGATTTTGTGGTAATATGACGTCATTTAAAGTTACTGTTGGGCAGTTTCCTTTTCGTAATGTAAATGTTGTTTGGGCTGATTTGTTTGCATTGACACAAATTCGCCCCTTACACAGCCATTGTTGAATTTTATTTAATGCATTGTAGTTTTTCGGATGCTGTTTTGGGATCCGTATCGGATGCAACTATTTCGTTGTCATCTGCAAACGTTGCAGTGCTATTTTCATCATCAACTGGCCATTAGGATATATAAATAAAATAAAATACAGGACCTAGAACGCTTCCCTGAGTTATTCCTTCAAGGATAGGGTGTATGTCGGCTAATTCATTTTGAAATCTTACTTGGTAGTATCGGTTTGTCAAATATGATTTCAAGAGAAGATAATACGAATTTGGAATGCTTTTCCTTAGTTTGCTGGTAACCCAGGGTACCATACTTTGTTAAAAGCTTGACTAACATCGAGAAAAGCTCCAGTCCAATTTTTTTTTCTTGAAAAACATTGCTGATGCCACTGCCAACTCAACGCACTTGTTAAATCGTGCATTCGATTCTTCTAAGACATATCATAGCGTCTTTAAGAAAAGTTTTTCGAAAATTTTTGAGAGAATTGAAAGCTGGCTTATGGGCCTGTATGATGTCACCTCGTTTATTAGCTTTTCCGGTGTTTGTATCATGACAATCTGCGATACTTTCCAAATTCGGGGTGCTGCTTGAGATTGTTTTTTATAATAACTGCGGTTCCACCTTGTGACCGACCACTAGGATGTTTAGTGTCATACACAACATAGTTTTTATATTTAGATGATTTTTATCCGTAAATCGGGTTTCAGATATAAGCGCAAATCTATATTGTGACTTTCTAAGAAAGTCTCTAATTCTAGGCGACGACTGTTAAAAGGTTTCTCATTACGGTATTTTGACTCATAATATCTCGGAACATTTCTTGTAGTTCGGAAAATGATTAAAAATTTCAGCAATAAATTGTCATTAGAAATGTTTTCATTGTCAGTGGTGGCATCATTTATAATTGTTGTCTGTTGATTTCGTGCTGCTTGAGCGTAGCTGAGGTTTTCTTTAACCTGGTGTGGAGGAGATTGAGCACGTGGAATGCTCTCTGTTGGCTGTTTCTTTGTTAGAGCAGGAAATTTTTTTTGTAGGATTTTTTGATACACTTCACAACCTCTTTAATTAGCGGGATGATTTTCTCCACAGTAAACACAAACAGCGGCAACATCACTATGTTTTTCACATGCGCTAGTGGAAAGATTTTCAGTACACTGAACACACCGATATGCTCGATCACAATTATTTTGAGTGTGACCGAAGCGTTGACATTTTTTACATTGAGACATTTCTCTTTTTATTTTCAAGTTTGTTTACTTAGTAAATAGATTTATTGTTTTCATTGGCTTTTATGTCGATTAAAAACATTGGCAATGGCATTTTTGTATCTTTATATGTTTTATGTTTGTAACATTGTCTACAAAAAACCCAAGATCTGCAAGCTCCTGAGAAATATGTTCCTGTGTTGTAGAATGATGAACATTCCTTAGAACAACACCAAATGTTCATTCTTGCTTAAGCATGTGTATGAGCTCACATTCCGCATCTTGAAATATGATTTGATATGACTTGATTGCTCAAAACTTTACACATGTATTTATTTGTAAAGCCATTAGATGTCAAATCATTTTGAAATTCCAGTTAAGTACGTTCGTAACAAAAATTGGTTGTAACAGATCTGTTTTTTTTTTTTTATAACATGATCAATAGGTGACATGTCTTTGGAGTTTTCTGGGAGCTTTGGGAGACTTTGTAGAACGTGGAACCGATTAGTTATAAGAACTGGAGTTGCCTTCTGCTGTACTCGCCTTATTTCTGGATCTGGATCTGATTTTCTTTTTCCGAGATACAACAACATAGTCGTTCGCCTGCCACTGGGGATGATTGATTTCTGGATCTTGTCTGGCTATATTATTATATGGACCAATTATCGACCATTGGGAGGATACACTCAGTTGTCTCATAATATTTTGTTTTTCAACTTTTTAGTATCTATTACTTCTTCAAAAACGGATTTTCCCAAGTTATTTTTGGACCTGCTAGTGGAGTTCGGCATAACAAAATTAACTTTATATATTATTCATATCGAATTACACTTTGTTGCACATTACATGTATTAAGTAATATGAATATTAAATAAAAATTTGCGATTTGTTGACAGAGCACTGCTAGGTCAATAACACACAAATTTTATGATATTGTGGAATTTAAACTAATATTTTTTTCAAACAGACAATTTTTACGTGTAAACTGTTCGATAGCCGAGTACTGAATGCCTTTGATTTTGATTTTCAACTTAATCATGACCTTCAAGGTTATTTGTAGATCAACTTGTGGTTTGAAAAGGGGAACCTGATTTTTACAAAATGAGGTAGCTGACGAAAACAAAACATTCAAACTGGGTAATTAGGTCTGTATTGGCTAAGATTGCTTTTTTTGAGAAATATAGTTTTAGAAAATCGTTATCAAGAATAAAAAGGTGTTATTGGTGGTAAATCAATAGAGTTTGATTTTTTGTTTGTTAATAACCTGGAAAGTCATGGTCAGGGTGAAAACTAAGATCACCAAAAGATATCCCTCTAAGAACAAAATAACTTTTATTCGGGTAATTTTGTCCAAAAACGCTAAAATCAATTCATCAAAAAATTTTAAAAATATGTTTCGAGTCTTAAAATAAACACCCTACATGTATCCCCGTTAGAAATTGAAAATAAAAAAACTTTAGACTATTAAAATTTTGACGAAATATGCCAAACTCAGCAAGATCAATGTTATGCATTGTTTTAGTATGCCAATAGTATAGCAAAGGACTGTAGTAACTGATATAATAATGATGTATGTATGTATGGTTCCATATCCCTTTAAGAGATGTTGGAGACTACTTTCATCTATATTTTTTGCTTTTTTGGCACTTTGCATATTTTTTTAAGTGATATTCCAGTCCAATCTTTCAAATTATCCATCCAGCTAATTTGTTTTCTTCCAACTTCTATTTTTGCTGGAATTTTCCCAAACTAAGCTACCTTTATCATTTCATATTTATTTGACCGAATAATATACCCAAAGTAGCTTAGTTGTCTCTTTTGTATAGTCTTAGTACTAACTTCTGGTGAATGTCCATTAATTATAATTATTTTGCTGTTTGCTGGAAATTTTTAGTATTCTTCTATAGCACCACATATCAAAGACATCTATTGTTTTTATTAAATTTTATGTCTAACTACAAGTTTCGCAGGCATAATGAAAAACTGACCACACGTAACATTTGAAAAACCTCACACGTATATTTTTGTTTATTTTACATTCCGTTAAGAACTTTTTGAGTTTCATAAATGCACTCTTTGCTTGACCTATTCTGGATTTTATTTCATTGCTTGCCTTGTAATTGTTGTGAAAGAGCTTAATATTACAAAGCAAATGTTATTAAATTTAATTACACTCATAAATGAAATCATAAAGCTTATACATAGCTAAACAAAGCTAACATCATGTACACCTATTTTGTTAATATGTATAACATGTTTTTTAATAAAGATTATTAAAATAATCGAACAGAACTCTAGGTTTTTTTGAAATTATATTTCAAATTTTGCCTCTATTCCTAGAACATTTGTTTGTATTTTATAAATACGTATTTCGACTACAATTTAGTCATCATTAGTCTAAATTAGCTAATCGTAACTATCTCTGGGATATGGATTCAGAGATATATTGCTTGTTGCTTATTTGGTGCCTGTGTCACAATGATATTAAACAAATGTTCTAGGAATAGGGGCAAAATTTGAAATATAATGTTTTTTAATATTATTTTATTAAATTATTGATAAATAATAGACTAGGGTAATACCGACAGATTGTATCAAAAACTATTCTGATACGATTTGTATACCCGGTATAGAATATATTCCAGGGTATGTTAACTTTTGTACTGACGAAATTTTAATTACAACGAATGGGCTAAATCTGACCTTGTTTGGGCAAAATGGGAAAAACTGCCTATATTTTGTTTTAAACTTTTTTACATAAATTCAGTATATACCGGGTATTTAAGCAATTAACTCTCTTAGTTGTAATTTTCATCGATCCTACCTATAAGATGTTTGATTTTTAACATCTAATAGGTAGGATCGATGGACATTTGAAGAAATTTTTACGAAATTCCAACATTGGTGCAAAATCAATAGCTGCATTTCCTTTGGAAGAAATTCGCTAAAAACTGAAAATCTGTTATGAAAAAATGTTAAAAATTAAAAAAAAAAAAAACGGATAACAAAAAACTATTTTATAAAAAAATGCACCAAAAATTAGGTCGTTTAGTAGGTCTACCCATATTCGGACAATTAAAATCAGTTATAGAACTTCAAAGTTGCTAAAAAGCGAGAAATAAAAAAATTTTGACAAAATGGAAACCCGACTTCAAAAATCAAATATTCTAAAACAAAAATTGCACTAAAAAGAAAAAAACATAATTGCATATTCTTGTGTCAATTTTAGTTCACCTAAACAAAATTTTTTAAATATATATGTAAAAATATTGTTGTTTTTGGAGGCGGTGTAAATTTTATGTGAATTTCTCTATGGTGACACCGACTCCGAAAAGAACAATAATTGTACATAAATATATAAAAATTTTTGCTTAGGTGAACTAAAATTTACACAAGAATATGCAATTACTTTTTTACTTTTTAGTGCATTTTTTGTTTTAGAATATTTGATTTTTGAAGTCGGGTTTCCATTTTGTCAAAATTATTTTATATTATATATAAAGTTAAACAATGATATATACACACTCTTGTTAAAAAAAATTAACCAACCTGAATCATATTAGCGGTCCACAATGTTGATTAATCTTGTAGTAAATGCAGAGGACAGATACAACAATAATTTAATTTTTATAATTAAGAAGAAGATATAACACGTTACATTTATTTATTTTACATATATTTTTATAGGTTTCTCTGTTTATCAATCCCTCGGATGTAAAATGTTTGTTATTTAAAAAAATATAACTATCATTATATATATATATATATATATATGTATATAAAATTATATATATATAAATACATATATATATTTCTTACTTTTTACACTATAACAACTTTATGTCTATCTTTGTTTTAATAGTTAGTTACAAGCAAAAATATTTTACTTGTTTCTAGACAAAATCGAAATTTTTATTTAGGTATAAATTTCATATCATTCAGAAAATTTTGATTTCATTTTTGGTAAAATGATAAAAATTATTTTTGTAGAGAGGCACATCTAATAGTTATTTTGATTTTGAACATAACCATGAACTTCAAGGATATTTGAAGATCCACTTGCACTTTTCAACCCTCAAACAAAGCAGCCATCATGTACACCTATTTTTAATAAAAAGTGGCGGATAATTGACTAAACTGTCGGCGTATGGAAAAGAACGTAGTAACCGGCTATGCTTGAGAAGATTTTCTGCAGTTTCTTTCATGAACTCCAGATGAATATCGGCATAGTTCCTATAATAGTCGGCTGCAGCCGCATATTCTACCAATTCCTAGTCTATACACAAACATTTCTTCCACTCCACTCACATCCTCACATCGTTAGGCATCATAATGAACCTTATGGACGAAGTGTAGCCCATCCAGGGCAGCCTCTACAATCTATCTACCTAATCCAATTTTGTTAATATACGAGTATAACAGGAATTTCATATTTTTTTAAATAAATGTTATTGATACTAGTATAATTGGCTAATACAAAACAGTTTGTATCAAAAACAATTCTGATAGGATTTTTATACCGTTAAAGAATATATTCCATAGTATATTATGTCAAGTACCGACGAAACTTTTGTTACAACGAATGGGCTAAATCGGACTGTGTTTGGGCAAAACTCTTATCTTTGAAACTGTAAGAGAAAAAAATGTTCGTTTTTTAAAACACTTTTGTTTGAAAGTTTTTTCAAATGAATACCGGGTATGTAAGCAATTAACTCTTTAGGTGTAATTTTAACTTTTTGATATTGCATTTTTGTGTTCCTTACAATCGATAGGAATTATGGATTTATCTTTATAATGTTGAATCTAAAAACCCTTCGTTTTAAAAACGCAAAAGTCACAAAATTATGAAAAAATATAGGTATAGCCAAACATTAAGAAAAAATTTAGTTCCGTTCAAAACTAATAATACAATTATTTAAAAAAAATTTCTTAAAAAAAATTGGGACCAAAGTTCTGGCTTGCAAAATGCAAATCTACAATTAGTGCAGCATCTAGAAAGGATTGATAAAAAAAATTGCGACAGAACAGTTTTTGATATTCAAATTTTTCCTGTACTAAATCTATTTTTATATACTAAATTAAAGAAGGATATATGTATACATTGTTATCGAAACAATAAACAAAGTACGCTAATACTTAAAAAAACGAACATACTATTGGGATGAAATAAATTTGGTGAAAATAACAATATTATTATACATTATACAGAGCATTACACAAGTAAGAAGTTTTATGAATTGTAAGAAAATTTACAATTCAGATTGGTTCATGTTTTTTTGAACAAGAAAGTTCGTTCAATCTACCGCTTTGATACAACGTTCTAACTTTCAAAGTTATCCTTATTCGTATGTCAAATGTTTGACATGTTATTAAATACTCGTATTTCAATTAAAACCTTTTTGGATGATTAATCGATTTCTGGGCCGACAGGCAAGTCAGTAGACGTATTGTATGATGCAAAAGGTGGTGTAGTATTTCAATTTTTTTGACTTGCATATATGGGCACAAACATGTGAAAAAAAAATGCTAGGGCGACCTTAGAACAACTTTTGGCCGTCATAAAACGTCGAAGCAATTAAGGAACATGCGCCGAACGAGTTTCACAACTTAACAAGTCTATTAAGTAGTATAGGTCGAAAAACAGAGAAAATTTTAAAAACATACTAAGAAAAAACTTAATCTTTTTTTCATGTTACTTTGCACTTATATTCTTTCATTTTAGTTTTCGCTATTTTATTTATAAATAGCTCGGCTCTTTAATTGGGATATCATCACTTTTTAATATATATATATATATATATATATATATATATATATATATATATATATATATATACCTTTCAAAAAGTAGTGATATCCAATCAAAAACATAAATGTAAAAAAGGACCGAGTTTTCGGGGAGTTACTTTATATAATAGTTGCTCCTTAAAAAGTGATGATATCCCAATTAAAGAGATATATATACATATATATATATATATATATATATATATATATATATATATATATATATATATATATATATATCACTCATCAAGCCCTTTCATTTGATACCCATATCATAGAAGTAAATGTGGGAATTATAAATCGTCATTTGTGGCGGTCGCCACATTGGATTTGGAATGACGTCACTTTACTTATTGTGTTTCATTCTTCAAGCCGTTTCATTTGATACCCATATCCTAGGGGTTAATGTGGAAATTGTAAATCTCCATTTGCGCCGGCCGCTATATTGAATTTAGAATGACTTAACTTTACTTATTGTGTTTCGCTCATCAAGCCGTTTCATTTGATACCCATATCATCGGAGTTAATGTGGAAATTATAATTAACCATTTGCGGCGGCCGCCATATTTTATTTAGAATAACGTCACGTTATATACTGTGTTTCGCTCATCAAGTCCTTTCATTTGATACCCATATTATAGGTTTTTATGTGGAAATTTTAAATCGCCATTTGCGGCGGCCGCAATATTCGATTTAAGATGACATCGTACCCTTATGTAGATATCTAAATAATTTTTAGTCGGAGCCAATAACCATCGAAATGGAAGAAGGGTGGATCTGATTTTCGGTTAAAAGTATAAATTGCCCATTAATGAATTTGACCTAACTTTTTTGTTCTAAAACACACACAAAAAAATTACCTGTTTATCTGTTTTCGTCCTTGGGTTATTGCGTCCAGGTGGACGGACATGCCTATATAGCTGCAATGGGCTATTTTATAAGCAAGCATTTATATCAAGGATTAATATTTTCCAACGTTGGTCGGGACTAAACTTATTATACCATAATAAAATTTCAAATTCGCCCCCTTTACCTAGATCAGTTTTTGTATTATAAATACGTATTTCGACTACAAGGTGGTCATCATCAGTATAAATTAAATAGTCGTAATTTACTCTTTGACAATTAGAAATATATAGAAAGTCAAGATCAATAGACAAAAATAATAATAAATGTAAAATTAACTAAATTAAAATATAATAAATTTAAAATATAATAAATTTTAAATTATATTGAAATTACTCTTGTTAAAATTGCAAAAATGCAAAAGTTTTCCCATTTCCCGATATAAATTTTGTGGTTTGATAATTTTCCTTTCGGTCTAAGCCCTGGAATTGTGATAGTGTATGGCCAAGATTTTTAGGCGTTCCCGCTTTTTAACCGTTTATTTCTTAACGGTGATTGAAAAAACAGTCTCTTATAATTCTTCAAATACCTTATATTCGAAAAATCAGCACTGTTGCTCTTTTCGTTCAGAAGATATATTAGGGTCAAATCTGCTCTGATTTTTCAATAAAAAATAGTACTGTAAGCGCGAAGGCAAAAAACCCATTAAACTCGGCCAGTCGCACTACCGTGCTCTAGATTTATGATAATAGTAATCAATAAATAACTCTTGATTGATATAATATAATTGGATTGATCCTTTATTGTAGAGAACCAATTAGAATAATTTATATTGGAAATAATCAATATTGATTAGAGAATATTATTAATTTTAAAATGTATATCAGTTTTATCTTTTAGAATGAAATATTAACAAAATCAGCATAAAAAACCAATTCAAGAAGATATTTACGATATTAACTTCGTGAATTAAAGAATTTTCGATTATAATTATAAATTTTAAAAAGGAAATTATGTTGAACAACAAAATTTTTTATTGAATAAGTAAAAATATGCAAAACCAGCCACCTTATTATTGTTTTGTGATTAAAATTAAATCTTATCTTTATACAAATAAATTGTATGTATTTACAATGACTCGCTTTGTGGGTTTAGAAAAATAATATTAAATTTGAACCCAGATGATAAAAACTTCTAATTAACTTTACTGCTTAGAGATGCCATTCGATAGTATTATGGGAAGCCTATCAGAGTGTATTTTTAGAATGCAGAGGCACGCTGATGTAACACGTGACTGATGTTGATCGATGTTACATAGTTTTCTATTCTGCTCTATTGCACAGTGCTTGGGAGACATTTAGTAATCAACGTGTGGCATACAGTATACAGACTTAATGTATGTATACATACATTGTATGCTTAAGCGATACAGCCAAATTTGTTTGCCACATAGGCAGTATATCTCGCTCTTGTTTGTGTGTGATATGATTTTTAGATTCGAAAGACAAGGTAATATTATTTATTATAGGCAATCATGCTCTATTGGACAGCAAAAGAGCAGTATAGTATATGTTACTAAAAATTGACAACTTTCAATACAGTATACAGTTTTAAACATTTTTTCAAAAATGTCAAAACAATAAAAAAAAAACAAAAAATTTAAATATCTCAAAAATCGCTTGAGAAATCGATCAACGAATCACCTTTCGTTAAAAGCCAAAATCGACTATAGAATCTATGTACTACAATCTCATGAAAATTGGAGAGGCCTTGCTAATTAACTAATTAACTAAAAAGTGAAAGTTCTTGGAAACGGCGACTTTTATCGAAAAATCAGCAAAAAACAATTCACTGAACAATTAGAGTATAATTGACAATGGATGTGTTAAGTTTCAAAATGATTTTTTTGATTTTTTTTTCACTTTATTTAACTTTTGGGTATTAATACAAGTGTTGTCCTTATTTAATATTGTTTTAATAAACTATTTAAAAAGGAGTATCTCTTCTTACGTGCGTAAAGTGCTGGTCATTTTTCAAAATTTTATAATTGATTTGAATTTATTCGGTTTTCGAAAAAATGCTTCGAATAAAATTTGTTACTGTATTTATAATGAAACTTTTCATCGAACCATTTTTTCAAAAATCGAATGAATGAGGCACAAATCAAATATAAAATCTTGAAAAATGCCCAGGACTTCTGTGACCCATAGTACATACAAATATGTTGTTGCTTTTTTATTCCAAGAGCTATGACAACCGATCAGATACACTCCCGTTCAATAAAATTGAACCGACCTGAACCGAATTTTGATTCTCTCACAATTTTGATTATTCTTGTAGTAAATGTTTTGACAGATACAACAATTTTATTTTTATACGCAAAAGGAAGATATAACACTTAACATGTATTTACATTACATAATCTTACTCTATCACTGACTTGTTTACATAAATAAAAAATATAAAACTTAAATTTCTTTTCCACCTTTAAAAAATATACTACTTATCTTTGTTCATAAATAACAGGGTGTCTAGTTGTCTGAAAAATCTGGAAAACCTGGAAATGTCAGGAAATTTTGAGTTTCCGGAAAAGTCATGGAATTGTCAGGGAATTTCGTAAAATTTCATGGAATTTCGTATAATCGTATTTAAAATAACTTATTTCTAAAAAATTATTACTAATAACTATCTGTTTTGAGGTTTTTGAAAAAATTTTATGTATGTTACTCATAAAAAAGAATGTATAGGTTTTATCTTATTATCCATAAAAAAATAATATAAATGAACAAATATATTCTTTTCTTAATTTTTCTATCAATAATAAAATATTATATGAAAAAATGCTCTGGAAAAATTCGAATTCAAGTCTGGAAAATCTGGAAAAGTCAGGGAATTTTTCGCCAAAGTATTACTAGACACCCTGAATAAATAGTATACAGAGAGTGACAAAAGTGACGAGTTTTATGAAATGTAAGAAAATTAACATTTCAGATTGTTTTAATTTTATTGAACGGGAGTGTACATATACATAAATTAAATTTTTTACCTGAGATCCCATATATTTACTTTTTTAAACACTCCATACTTGTACAATTATTGTACATTGCATCAGTATATTTAATAATTCTATCAGAATAAAATAAAAATTATTAACTCTATAAAACATACATAATACTAATTAAATAATCATGATTATGCAATATTAGCCTATAAATTCATCAACAATAAAATATTTTATTATTATAATTTTAAATGCAGAATTCTAATAATATTCATTTTTGACGATGACGCTGTAACCTTTTCGATACTTAATAACTTTTTTCGTAGTTTTTGTCTATTTATTGAAAGTATATTCAAAAATAAAAAAATGTGTACACAAATAAAAACTTTTTTTTCCATACATTTCATAATTACAATTTATAACACTTTCTTGTAGTTTTTTATAACACCCAACTATTTTTCTAATAAAACTACTTATTTATTGTTTTACCTAAAAATAAATGTATTACATGATGAAATTAAATTACTAAAAAAGTATAAAATTACTATTATAAAAACAATTATTTCATAAAAATTACATTTATTGTGCCCAATGTAATTTTAAATATGATATTTAGTGTGCTAATATATGTAGTTCCAAAAAATGTATCACAGCTAAATTATGTTATTCTTAAATATTATAAAAATATTTGAAATAATAAAAAAGTTTTGCGAAATATTATGTTTTTTAAATAATTTTATATGAAATGTCACACCTTGAACACAATTCACCCAAATTAAGTTTGAAGTAAGATATTATAAAAATCTGACGTAAACGATACACAACCTTACACACAGAGTTCAGCACATAGGCATAGTATTACTAGACTGCTTGATTCATATACTTTCTGTATTGAAAAGTTGTACCAACTTTAGAAACAGGCAGCCTCTGATCGGCAGTATTTCTATCTTTATTCCACTGTGAATGAATGACAGAGATAGCTCTACTAGTAACCGTATTTGCATCTCTTTCTAAAATTGGAACATAAATTTCATCGAATGTATTATCTAGTATTATACTATGTCTATGGTTCAGCATTGAACAATTAATTTGTTTATAATTTTTTGTTGTTGTATTACCCGTTTTTACACATGTAATTTCAGATGCAATTATTCATGCAACTGATTTGGTGAGTAGTATTTTTTGATGCATGTTTTCAGTTTGATGTAATAGAGATCAGATCTATTTTGAAGAAATCTTGTGTGTAACTTAATATGTGAGCCCTGTTTTACACGTGCACGTTTTGATGAAATTTTTTAGTTGCAGTAATAATATATGCTATAGCAAAAATTACAATGGTTTTCACACGAATGCTAATTTACTTGAAAGTTTTCAATCGCATGTTTGTTAACAGCTATAACTCTCGTCTTTTTTACAATTACTTTCTTTGTTTACCACTTCAGTAACATGATTAGAGTATACCAATCGCAAGGAAGTATATAAACATATACTTCATAGTTCAGGAAGTATATAAACATACCATCGTATACCCTATTCTTACATCAGACGTTACATAAAATATTTCTTCAAAATAGAAGCTAGATCTATTGTGATATAACTACATAGTTTCATAAAAAAATACTACTGCGCTTGCTCACCAAATCATGTGTTATTAATAGTTACATAAAAAGTTACATGTGTAAAATAGCCCTTATAGTAGTGTATACGATGTGTTGATATTGAACTTCCTTGTGATTGGTGTAGTCTGATCATGTGACTGAAGTGGTTGACAAAAAAATAAATATTAAACAAGACTAGAGTTATAGCTGTTAAAAATCATACGATTGATATATTTCTGCATGTGCATAGCAAAGTATGTTCTAAAATCACTTTGTTATATCAATTACTTTTATTGCGATTGAAAAGTTTCAAATTCTTAATTCTTAATTAAAATTTTATGATTGGTTAGCCCATTATATACAAAAATATTTCGTGTCAAGCACATTGAAAAAGACTACGATTTCTTGAATCAAATTTATTAATAATGTAGTGTTAAGTTTTATATCAATGTAAACGATGAAACAATAACAACTTTTAACAATTTAACAACTTTTGGTAAATCGACAATCCAGAAGTCAAACTTGAAATATTGGTGTTTAGTTCAGAGAAATACTGCATAAAAAGGAGCTTACTCCTTAAAAAATATTCGTGGAGATGTTTCAATGAATTAATCTTAGTTTTAGCATAATGAAAACATGGCAAAAGTCCATAACGAAATCTTTTCTTAAATATGTCAATATAAACTATTGGTTTTACGTTAACACAAGTCATTATTAGATTTATTTCTTAGCTAATTCTTCATTAAAAAGACAATAAAAAATTCACATAGAACCAATTGCTCTCGAGATATACGGTTGAGGCAGGTTTTTCGTAAAAGTATAATCAACTGTCTGACTGACTTTTGAAAGAGGGAAGCCTGCCGTCCAATATGTCTAGGTTTATGTCGACTCGTCATATTAAAATTTATTGATAAGTAAGATTAAAATAAATATTTTTAAGGTCAAAAGCCGTGCAAATTAGGTTTTCTCGAATAGAGCTCATTGACGTTAGTAGAAGTCAAATTTATTCCTTCAATTTTGCACAAAAGAAGTCTTCAACACAATTTATGAAGTACCAATAGTTCTGGATATATACAACTGTGATCAAGTTGCATAATACTTTTACCTCTTGAAAATTACAAGTGGAGATTTTCCAATCGCAAGCGGGATTTTCATTTAATCTTTTTATATGTTTTCAATGAAAAAACTTTTCATAGTGCCAAAAGTAAGAGTTCCCTTGCATAATCTCTACTTGTATTTTTCATAGGTAAAAGCACTATTTGAGTTGGTCACAGTCGTATATATGGAAATGTGTAAATTTTGATATTTATTAAGATTAAAATTAAGATTTTTTTTTTTGCAAAATTCAGTAAGGAGTAACTTTGATACTGACCTCTATTAACATAAATGAATTCTGTTTAAGAATAAATCTTCAACATTTTTGACCTTAAAAATTTTTTTTTAATCTTATGAATAAATAGTAATCGTACGGGTCCACATAAACCCGAGTGTATTGGATGACACATTGTGTGTGATGAGACATTGTGTCTCTTTTAAAATTCAACAGTTAATTGCACAGTTACGCAAAACGTTCAGCAACCGTATATATCGAAAGCCATTGGTTCTACATTCATTCTACAGAACATTTTTTGTGTAGAATCAGCTAAGAAATAAATTTAATATTACCTTTGTTAACGTAAAACGAATAGTTTGGACTTATTTTACAATACTGCGCATAGATTGACCTCATTTTAGACTACTGCACATACTTTGTAAATAGCTCGGTCCTTTCTTCCATATCATCACTGTTTAAGAAGCAATTATTATATGAAGTCTAGAGCTATTTACTATGTAAATAGCTCGGTCCTTACTCTCATATCATCACTTTTTAAGAAGGAACTATTCATTAAGGATTTTCCCGAAAACTCGGCCCTTTCTTACATTTATATTTTTGGTCGGATATCACTACTTTTTGAAAGGCTTAAATATACGAAGGCTTCGCACTAAACGCTACTTTTACGTTTTTTGGAGGCGATGTCAGCATAGAGAAATTGAAAAAATTTTGTCGTTTTTATTTCGAAAACATATTTTATTTATTTAAATTTTAATGTTCCACATAAAATTTATCTGTCACATAAAATTTGGACACCGCCTCCAAAAATAACAATAATTGTATATATATATTTAAAAATTTTTGCTTATGTGAACTAAAGTTGACACGAGAATATGCAATTATTTTTTTACTTTTTACTGCATTATGGTTTTAGAATATTTGACTCGCTCTGACCCGTTGGCTGCGTGTCACAGAAAATATCATTACATAAATTGCAAAAAAAGTTGAAAAAATACGTACCAAAAAGTACATGCCATTAGAAAATTAATGGAGGGGGGGGAATTTTTTTGGAAGCGGAATTTTTAAGGGGGGAATTTTGAGGGTTTTTCTGCGGGGTATTTTTTCAAGGGGGTGGCGATGAAAAAATTAAATTTTATCGAATAAAGCCATTAGTTTGAAGAAATTCTCCACCGAATACAATAAACCCTATCTTTCTACCATGAATACAAGTTAAAAAAGTAGTTTAGAGGGTTGTTTTCCCATTTTTTTAGGAAGTGGTGGGGAAAAAGTTTAAGTTTTTCTAATTACCTTCTTAATTTGTAGGTATTGAGCGTCGAATGGAAAAAACCGCATCTTTCTAGCATGTATAGAAGAAAAAGGGTGGTTTTAGGGGTGTTTTTTCCATTTGTGAATGGATGCGATGGGAAAATTTACTATTATAAAATAATCTTGTTAATTTAATCCTGTTCCACGTAGAAGAAAAAACCCGGTCTTTCTAACATGAAATGAAGTGAAAAGCGCAATTTTAAGGGTGTTTTTCCTCTTTTTGGGGATTGCGATGTAGGTTTAGTTTAGGTAAATTTTCGAGGTTTTCAGCTAATTTGACTTTATTTTGAGTCGATTTGTGAAAATCCCATCTTTCTACCATGAATAGAAGTTAAAACGGTCGCTTAGGGGGTGCTTTTCCCATTTTTTTGGGAGGAAGCGATGAAAGTTTTTAGGTTTTTTAAATTACCTTTGTGACGAATTAATTGTTCAAATCAATGACACTTGAGTCAATAAAGTTGCATAACTTTCAAAATTAAATCGTCACTACTCATAGTTCTCACACTGAGAAATGGATGTCGCCTCACGTCTTAAAGTAGTATCAGTCGCTGATGTTCGCCAGACGCGAAGTTACTGTTTCGTTTTTTCTCGCAAAACAATATATATAAGTAGACAGGCAGAAATCAGAGAGGAGAAGGCACTGCTCTTTGGAATGTCTCGGTGAAATCATATATAAACTACTCGTCTTTGGAATGTCGAGGAGAAATCAAAAACTTGATTTGTTTTTTGGAATCTCGTGGTGAATTCATATACACCGCTCTAAATGAGTTGGTTTCAATTTATTCTCAAAATGTATATATAAAATGGATGTGTGCGTCAATACAGCGATATTCCACATCCTCATGGTGATGTATTATTTTAATTAATTTCATTTAAAAAAAAAAAAATCTATTAATATTTCTGGGTGATGATGATCGAAATTTGTTTTGTATTTACCTTCAGTTTTCAATATTAACTTATTCTCGCGTGTGCAAGTGAGAACTCGCTTCACACGAATCATTGTATATTTTCTAAACCTTTTAAATTAAACTGTGGTTTCAATATTCACTCTTCAATCTCTCGGGACGGGTCAGGTCGGCTAAAATATTTATACCGTTTCAGATTGAAATTCTGTGAATTGTTTGGTAAAATATATATACCTTTCAATTTTGGGTTAGGTCGGGTCGTTTTGATTTATAGTATCGCAGTTTCATTATTTTGTTTCACGTTTTGCAAAACTAAAATTTCAATTCATTATTATTCGTCGTTCGATCTTATAATATAAATTCATAATGTTTAGCATCAAGAATCTCATTTCATAGCGCAATTTACGCTATTTATAAATAAAGAAGATTCTTGAGCAAGCATTCCAGAACGCAATATCTCATCATCATCATCATCCATCGTTTCGAATCATTTCACCGTTACCTTTTGTAATTCTCTTACAGTATAATTCAAAGTCATAATTTCATATGTCACATTCAAATGAATGTGAATATTTCATTCGTAAACAGATTTTACATTTTACGTAAACAAGTTTGGACGCGATTTCGGTTGCATAAAAGGCGGACATTTTGTCTAATTTTAAACTGCACAAACAATTAACGCCCTTGCGCACAGTATATTTAGCGACCAGTTTCCGGTATCGTTTTCTCTCTCTTTGCTTATTCACTCCACTGTTTTCATAAACAGCGGACATCTTGTTCAAATCTTAAACTTATACAAAATATTGCACTTGCGCATAACACGATTAATGGTCAATTTACCTTTCCTGTTTTATCACTTTTATTCCCCCGTTTATGCATCCGAATCTCACCAATACACCGCGACACTCCAAGGAACAGTCAATATAATTAATCCGTATTCCTAGAGAATACCTTGGGTATATTCCTCAACGGGTATACCCTTTTAAGCGAATTTTCGCATCAATTGATTTCAACAATTCTAGGGTACATTCACAATCAAATGTGCTCTTTTAAACGGTTATCCGAATGGAATTTAAGTCATTATTTTTGGTTGAATTCTAACAATCCAAGTAGTTTTGTATTTGTTCAATTAGTTGTTCAGTGTTACCTTCAGTGACATATAGGAATATTAATATCATTTAATTTGGTAATTTAATTTAATTGTTTGTTTAAAATATTTTGTTAATTCGTCGACGTAGGCCGCAGACGATACCATTTAAATTTCCCCTCTTAAATAATTTTCAAATTGATTTGATTTTGGATAACGTCCCTTCAGGGCTTTTGGTTAAATTTTGTTTATCGTTTTATTTGGGTCTGCGACCGAAACCGGCGTATCGGACGATAGAGTAAAACTCTGCTTATTTGTAATCAACAGACATATAACGATTTTGTAATAAAATTAGTTATCACACACGACACAATTAACTTCAACTCAATTATCGTCCACACCTGTAACACAATATCCCAATTAATCTCAGCACACTTTCAACACAATCACACCTGAGGAGTTCACCTCTGGCTCTTCAACTATTTTAATAACGCAATAGTTTGGTGTGACCGAATCCGAAAATACACTTATATATGAATGCAAATATTCAAATTCACTCACAACAGTCATATAATATTCGAATGCACGTCTAATGGTCTTCTTGTTCATTCAAGGTTATTTGAAAGGTCTGACCATCCCTCTCGGCATTCGTTCTTTATATTATATATATGTTGCCCCTCAAACAGTGGTAAATATCAAGTTTACCGATATTTTACCCTCCATAGGAAATTTTAAACAATAAGTTTCAAGTTTACTTTCGTTCAAATAATCTTCTAAAATCAAAATCTATTGATTTTAATTCCATTTCTCTCAATCATTGCATTCATTTTTAAACAACACTACAGTACCACATCAGAAGGGAATGTACCAGTAAATACATTTTTCTCTCTTAAAAAAAATTTAAAACTTTTAGTTTGAAATTTTAAAAAAAAATTTTTTTTTTTGTCGCGTCATTTGGGAGCAGATTAAGTAATATAACTCTCGTGTCGTGCGCTTTTCCCACCTCAAACTTCATAACAAACAATTTGATATTCAATCCCAAACAGAAAATCCATCCAATTATACTCGAAACTACAGATTTCATATTTTCAGGTAAATAGTAGAATAAAAGATAAATTTAAAATTTAGTAGTCTGAAGCTTTACTTTCAAACTTACCATGGCAAACGACTTTTTTATTATTTTTTTTTCTCGCGTCACCTTCAAAATTTGTAGCTATTTAGCGTCGAATGCAAAAAACCGTATCTTTCTAGCATGTATAGAAGGAAAGGGATTGTTTTACGGGTGTTTTTCCCAATTGCGAAGGGTTGTGATGGAAAAATTTACTTTTTTCAAATGATTATGTTATCTTGAACTGTTCCACGTCGAATGGAAAAAACCCGATCTTTCTATCATGAATAGAAGTGAATAGGTCAGTTTTAGGGATGTTTTTCCGATTTTCGGTGAGGTTGTGATATAGGTAATGCAATTTTTTGAAATATTCAATTAATTTGACGTTATTTCGGGTCAATTAGTGAAAATCCCATCTATCTAGCATGTATAGAACAGAAAAACGTATTTTTGGAGGATGTTTTTTCGATTTTCCGGGGGGTTGCACTGAAAAAATTGAAGTTTACCACGTCCTGAAATTTTTAAATTTTTGTTTTTTTATTAATAAAACAATAAAATGGTAAATTTGAAAAAATTTCTTTGTTGAAAAATTTTAACAATGAGTGTTATCCCTTTGAAGTATTCTTAACTAATGATTACAATTTAACATGCAAAATACATTTATGGGAAATATCCATCCAATCAGAAAGGAGGCGGATATACATATCAACGAATCAGATGGTATATTTATTATTTATGTTTAGGTTAAATAATTAAAACGAAAATTGTTAAAATTTCCTTTTTTCCGATACAAATTTCCAGTTTTCGCAATTTTTCCGTTAGTTTAGGTACTAGATCTACCTGTATGCCAAATTTCAACTGTAGAGGATATCTGGAAGTAGCGTAGAATTATGATGTACTATACACGTTTTTTTAAGGCGTAATCGCGAATCTTGCGTTTTTGAAGTGAAATAACTTTTTACCGTTTATTTCTTAACGAAAAGCAAAAACTTGTTTTCTCATAATTCCCTAAATATTCCATATTCGAAAAATCAGCATTGTAGCTCTTTTCGTTCAGAAGATATTTCCAGGTCAAATCTGCTCTGATATTTCCTGTAGTAATAGCACTGTAAGTGAGAAGGCCAAATGTGTCCCTTAAACTCGGTCTTGCGCACTACCGTGCTCTATTTATACACAATTATTAGATTACATTTAGTATGGAATCGCAATTTTTGAATTTTTTTATTTCTAATATTTTCAGATCATTTAAAGTACGTCCTTCCGGATTGCCCAATGTAAAATTTATTACATGGAAGTTTATATTGTAACCTGCTTTGTATGTCTGTGTCTATTTTTTCTTTGGTATTGACGATATATTTTCCAAGAGAGTTATTTGTCTTGAAAGCTGTTTTGAGATTTAATGTTTTGAAAAATTCTGTGATCGACTGAGATAGATTTCCACAAAAGGGGGTTGTAATATATTTCACTTTTTAGATATCGGGTTTTGGATAAATGAGCCGAATAGCTTTTTAAGAAGTTTCTTATCAAGCAGGTTATCGACGAATTTGGGGTTCTAGCCATTGTTAACGGTGATTTGTTTAATGATTTTAATTCAGAATTAAATTTATCATTATTTACGGGACGGGCATGGAAAGTAGTCATTTTTTTGGTATGTAGGTGGAAGAGTTAATTGTGGATTACCAATCTGTGTAAGACGGTTAATGGAAGATGGCACTTTCGTGGGAATCAGAATTTCTAGAGATAGTCAGGTCAAGGAGATGTTGAATTGCATTTCCATAGTAATTTTTTGGAATATATTTCATTAATAAACTCTAAGAATAGATTGAGTTGTCTTTGAATACCTACAAAGGCTGCTAAAATATCGTCCACTTATTTATACGCTAGTAAAGGACTGCGCCATCTCGTATTTTTTATTTTAAGTTATGGTTCTGTCAAAACTCAACATACGGATATACGTGTATAAAGTCAACTTTAATACAAATTTTAATATAAATTTTAACTATAAAGAAATAATTTCATACATTGCCGGTGAAGAACCCTTCGAAATACTTTTTTTTCTAAATATATCTAATTGCACTTTTTGGAAACAGCTCATCAATTATTTCACTGGCATTGAATGTAATTATTTCTTTATAGTTAAAATTAAAGTTGACTTTTTACATTTATATCCGTATGTTTATGAGTTTTGACAGAACCATAACTTAAAATAAAAAACACGAAACGGCGCAGAGATCGCCCGCCAAAAATACTTTACTAGTGTATACCAATAAACTAATTTTTCAAAGAGTTTACTAAGACTGATCCTATATTCCAAGTTGTTCATAAATATTTCAGGAAAGAGCCGACTAGTGGATTACCTATGATCAGTCTCTCGGTGGACGAACAAATTTTTTTATCGAAAAGGCAATAATTTTGACTTAAAACCGTAACTAATAAATTGAAGACTTTTGAACAATTTGATTCACATTATTTCTGTCTAAAAGGTCTTGCACCAGACAGACATCTTTTGGAGGAAACTTGGAAACAAATTCTTTACATCGAAGGATACTAGTTAATTTTATAAATTGTTTTTCAGCCATTGCCGTAAATTAAATATGTGCCTCTAGTACTTAAAACTGAAGATAGATATTGATGGTCATACAGATATTATGGCATTACTCTACGCTGACGACCTAGTGATTCTTTTGCCCACGAAAGGAGATGCACAAAAAAAAAAACTATTTGCTCTTTTTGAATACTGCCAAAAGAATAGCATGAAAGTAGTTATAGATAAGACCAAAATAGTCGTATTTAGAAGAGGTGACAAACTAAGCAACTCTAATTCATTTACACTTAAGCGTTCCCTTTTCTAGCTCGGGGCTATTTCGTAGTGCATGTGACAATGCAATTAAGAAAATATAGCTTTGGGTAATGTAAAGGTGATTATGACGACCAGTAAAATGAATTCGTGGGAGGCTAGAACTCAATTGTTTCACTCAATCGTCTTAAGTACTTTGCTTTACTCGGGTGAAATATGGGCTTTGAGGTACTGTCAAGATATTGAAAAAAATTCAGTTGAACTTCTGTAGAATCGTTTTCTGTTGGGCAAGAACGACACCTGGTTATAGTGCAAGACAAGAAGCGGGGATAGTGTATCTGAGTTGGTTCTCTTTAAAACTAACATTGGATTGGTGGCTTAAATTGTTACGAATGTCAAACAATAGATACTCGAACCTCTGTTTCGATAGACTAGTTTCTCTAGATTTAAACCCTGATAATATAATTAAATTCAATTGGGCAAGTCAGCAAAAAAATATATTATCAGAACTAGGGTTTACAAAATTGTGGTAAGACCAAAATAGAGCATTAATAAGACAAAATTTGACAAGCATATTGGACAAATACAAAATAAAATTAACTTATGAAGACCAACAAAGATTATTGATTTCGACATATAACCCACGATTTCAGGATGTAAAGGAACTATCAGGTGTCGAAGGTTACATAAATTTCTTATTAAATATTGATAAGATAAGAGTTCTTAGCCAATTAAGGGTAATGGGCCAAAATTATTTTAATATCGGTACCAAATGGACTTCTCACTACATATAAACTAACATGTAGTTCATGTAATAAATTTTACATTGGTTAATCCGGTAGAATGTTTAAAACTCGTATCTCAGACAATGAAGCTTGTTTTATGGGTAAAGGAGGAAAATCCAGTTACGGTGAATACTTCATCTCGGAAAATCATTCCTTTTACGATCAATTCGGGATATTACATATTCAACCAAAAGGACGTATTTTAAATAATCTGGAAATATTAGAAATAAAAAAATTCAAAAATTGCGAATCCATACTAAATAATGACCAACTGGATTTTAAAAACAACCCCTTATTGTATCTCTTTGTGTAAATTATTAATTTTCGGCAAAATGCAATCAAATAATTGTGTATGTTCAACCCAATATCGTTTATGTTCATTATACCTGTATGTTAAAATGTAACAGTTAAATCAATTCAAAAATAATTTTATAGTTTAATAGTTTGTCCCATTTTTATTGCGTTTCTTTTATAAAATGTGATAATCAATGTTAAATAATTTGTATAATTTACCAAAATGTTTATATTTAAGGTTTTTCCGAAATCATTAGATTTTATTCAGTAAATGTTAAGTACCTGAAAATGTTAACCTTGTTACTACTGTCTGTAAAAATTAATCATTTCATTTTTATTTCTGAAGAAAGAACGGTGTTCCGAAACTAGTCAAATAAAGTGATTTTACGAAAATTTCAAATATTTGTTTTATTTAATAAACAAAGCTTATACATAATGTAGCAACATTGGTACAATAATGCCACAGACACAACAAATACAGCGCGACAAATAAGATAAAGGCATAATATACCTGTTGGCTCAACCATTGTGAACACTTTATTAGTCTCGAAGTTATTAGCGATTGAAATTTGATGGTATTTTGTAACACAAAAATGTTTAAAAGACCACTATTGTAACGAGATAAAAGACATTTTCACATCAAAAATTTATTTGAACCGAATCAAATATGGAAAGAATTGTCAAAGTAATAACTTACGTACAGGGGAATAAATAGCCATCTGCGAAACCGTAAGAGATAAACAAAAATTTTAAGAGAAAAATAAAGCTTTTTTTACATAAACAACTTTTAACTGTGTTAGTTGTTATTTTTACTTGATTTGATTGTTTTATAAAATACATATTAATTTTTTTTGTAAGTTTATTATCTTTAACTCGCTCTGCTTGCAAGGGGGTCAAGGGGGCACCTTGACCCATTGGCTCCGCGTCACAAAAAATAACATTACATGAATTGTAAAAAAAAAAGTACTTACCAAAAAGTACTTACCATTAGGGAATTAATGAGAGGGGGGGTGGCGAATTTTTTTGGAAGCAAAGTTTTTATAGGGGGAATTTTTAGGGTTTTTTTGGGGGGGGTGGGTTTGGTATGAGGGATTTGGGGCACTGCGCAAACATACGTCTCACATTACGATTTTCAAGGGGTAGCGATAAAAAGTTTAGATTTTTCGAATTAATCTGTTAATTTGCAATTATTCTCCGTTGAAGGTTGAGAGGTGTGCGCTTTTTTTTTTAATTTTCTTGCTCCATTTCCAGAAATGCTAGAAGGATGCGGTTTTTTGCAATGGACGCGGAATTTTAAATTTATGTTACCAAAAATTAAATTTATGTGTTAGTAAGGCATTTCTAGACATTTAATAAGGATGCGAGTTTTTGCATTCGACGTGGGATATCTCAAAATATATTTGTAGATCGAAAAAATTCAATTTTCCCAACGCAATATCCGAAAAAGTGGGAAAAAACTAAAATTTTTTGTTATAGTCCATTCTGATTCGTTGATATTTGTTAGGGACTATCTGATGAGATGACATATTCAGTATACATATAATATTTACTATAAACGTATTTTGCACGTTAGATTGTAATCATTACTTATGAATACTTCGAAGGGATAACTCTAATGGTCTAAGAGCTGGCTACATAAAAGCGAACTGATAAAAAAAACCGATCGAACATAGTTCTGCAAATGTTTTTACTGCAACTTTACGATATAATTAGACTTTTCCACAGATTTTCAGAAGCTAAAAGTGAGGCTAAATATAAAAAAATTTATATATATTAAAACATTATGAGATATTTTTGTTGACACATCGAGTATTTTAGAGTATATTAAAGACAAGCTTGTTTAGTTACAATGTTAAGCAACATTGGACACAGTCAGTACTTGGATGGGTGACCATTTGAGAACCCTGCGGCTGTTGCCTTTTTGTTATTTTTTAAACATTAATTTATGTTAAATTTATTAAAAATTGTTTTCCCAATTTGAAATATCAATTTTGATTGTGATTTCCATAGAAAATTAGAGAGATTATTTCGTTGTTGGACGCGCCTAAGCTTATTACGTCCGTGGAGTGGACTGTATTAAAAAAAACTAATTAAAAAATTTGATTCGTAAACCTATTGATTGTCAAAAAAACAATTATACCAATTGAAGAGGCCTTCGGACTTACCTTGACTAGATTCTGCCGATGTTCGCTGGTGATATGGGATAAACACAGGAAAAAAAGGGATTATCGGTAAATCACCAATTGTCGACTTGCAGATTTTATTACCGTCAAATTGGGTGTGGCCCAAGTTCACTGTTATTAACATAATTTTTCATAGCTAACTAAATGTTTTTCGAATCACTAATGCTTCGACACCAATTCTTACTAAATATTTCAACTAACTGAAAATAGATAGATACCAAACAAGTATGCATCCCACACTAACTGGATGTTACTACTAACTAACTACAAATTTGTTACTTTTTGTGTCCAATTCAAATTTTTGGTAAACACAAAATTAACGATTTTGTAAACATTTTTACAAAAAAACTAATAGACTAACTAACTTACACCCCTCTTGGGATCAGTTCGCTAAACAGGATCATTGAAACCTATTTTATCAATTTATTTGTTCATTAATATATACCTAGGATTTGCTGCACTCTCTGATATCAATAATCGCTATTTTGATTTAAACCTTTACCATAGTCGTCAAAACAGCTCCCTCTCAGAACGATATTTTCTGATCGTACTCAGAAAAATACTTCTGAAACCGGTTTATGATAAAAATATTATCAAATCGAATCTTGTATAATATGTAAGAACTTAATCCAACTAATATGTCTGCCTAAAATACTCAATTTCTGTATATTTTACCAAATAGTGATATAGACACGATAAACAGTTCACTTAATAAGTCACAACATAATATACGTCTGCGAATAATATGAAATTGTTAGTTGTAAAACAATAAACCAGAGTGTTACGAACACTTCAATAATTTTGAATTTTGCAAAAAGAAAAAAAGAAATAAATAAAATGGTGTTTATAAAAAGTAGATGAAAACATAAAATATTATTATGATGGTAATGGACATAACCTCACAACTGGTCGTTTATACAGGCCTGATTTTGTTTTTACCTCGACCATCCGAACAATGCCATCTATGCCAGGGAATAGTTTTTCAACTATGCCGACGAACCAACGAAAGACAGTTATGTTATCTTGCTTAATGATACAAGGGTCCCAGTTTGATAGGGGAACAAGAAACATTCCACTTTGGTCGTATTTGCAGTTGCGTCAAATGATCATTTTTCCAACGTTTCCAGAACCCTTGTACCAAGTGATCCAATAATCGTTTCCGATCGAGAAAATTTACCGGAGGGTTTGAGACACTTGATGAAGGTAATACTTCTAGTGGTGTCATGGTCAGAAAATGAGCTGGTGTTAAAGGTATGGGATCTGTTGGATCAGTACTCAACTAAGACAGAGGCCTCGAATTTAATAATGCCTCTATTTGAACTAATACCGTATTTTGTTCCTCATAGGACAGAATTTGATCCCCAACAGTCTTGTACAAATGGGTCTAACACATTTTATTTGTGATTCCCAGACTCCCGAAAAATGTGGACTTAATGGAGGTTGGAATTTCCAGGTAATTATCCAGTGAGCTAACTCATTAACCCATTTTTTCTCGAATTCATCGGAATTCAATAATTTGAATTAATTATCTAATTCATTTTTTGCTCCAATGAAATTCGTACCATTATCGGAGTATACCACCTAACGATACCTAACGGATAAATAATCTAGCGACTGTCGACAGTACATTACGTTTAGGGCAGGGTCTAAGTTCGGCATTGATACTGAAAGTGAAAACATCTGAATGAGGGTACCACTGCATACCCAATATTTTCAGGCTGACCGAATAAAAGGACACTATTTTTGGTGAACGGTCCTTTTCAGGCACGAAAGAAAATAATTATTGAGAATTTGTCGCCCACTTTGTTAATTCAAATTTGGCAGATGCAAAAAGCTCAATGAGCTGCGAATATAATTTCGTAACTTCCCTGGCTGAATTGACGCTTGGGACTAAGTCATCCATGAAAAAGTCTCGTTGAACAATTGGCAAAGCTAACGGGTATTTGGCGGCTTTATCTAACGCCAATTGTTTTAACGTTCTCAAAGCTAAAAATGGCGAACTCCTTACACCAAAACTAACGGTGTCTATATATCTGTATTATATGGAATTAAAACACTAATGTATCATAAAATGTCTTTTAATTATATATCAATCAATACATTCTCAAAGATATTATTTATTCTGTTAATTCTGATTGTATTCATTAGAAACGTTTATATCCACTACATTCCATGAACTTCCAGTGCTTCCAACTGTCATATCATACACGCTTCCTCTTAAGGCACAAAATCCTCGTATCTCCGAGGCTTCTTTTCTCTACGACCTGGCTTAGTCATAGTGCTTGGGGAGGTAAAACATGGCGGATCAACAACACTTTGTACTTCCGACTGGTCCAACACATTTTCCACATCATCACTGTCTTCCTGTACCCTATTGTCTGTCTTTTCACTGGTACCAATACTAGCACTGGATGAGCTCATCAACTCATCATAATTACTCTTTTTGCACCTGAACTCATTTGCTGAAGATTTTAAATCTACCCGATTTCGACGCAACATTTGCCCATTTTCATCTTCCACCACATAAGACCGAGGAGATTGATAACGGTTTACTATACGACCTGGGTTCCGTTGATTATTTCTTTTGTCTAAAATCGTTACATTATCATGCGATTTGAGAACTGGTAACTGCTTGGCCTTGACATTGTAATATCTTTCATTCCGTTCCCTTCTTTCAACTAACTTATTTTTAACCTCCTCCCTATCATTTACCTGCGGTAACAACTGTGCTGTGGAGACCGGTATTTTGGTCTTACAACGTCTACTATTAAGCAACTGCGATGGTGATAAATTTAAATGCTTAAGCGGGGTATTACGATATTCTACGAGTGTAACAAACAAATCTTATTTCATTTCCTACATTTTTCTTATCATTGAATTTGCAATCCCGACACCCTTTTCAGCTAAGTCATTCAATTGCGGATAATTTGGACTCCGTGTACATAATTGAAAAATTCCACTCCTTAGCAAATGCTTTAAATGTGTAACTCTAACAAGGTAAATAAATATCCGGTCACAAACTAAAATATCCGGGCTACCCAATTTAGAAAAAATGGCTTTTAATTTAATTATGACTTCTGTAGCTGATTTATTATTAATTGCTACAATCTCTAACCAATTTGAGTATGCATCAAATACTACCAAAAATGATAACCCTCCATATGAAAAAATGTCCGTGTCTACTCTTTCCCACCGCCTCTCAGGCACCGGAAATGGCTTTAACGGTTCCCTACAATTCTTACGAGAGTATTTTTCACAAATTTTACATTGTGATACTAGCTCTTCAATTCGCAAACTCATTCCTGGCCAAAATACAATTTCTCTCGCTCTATTCTTGGTTTTTTCAATACCAAAATGATCCTCATGTACTTTTCCCAATACATATGATCGCAGTTCTGATGGTACTATTAATTTATTCCCTGTAAACAATAACCCTTCATTACAATTAATTGAGTCCCTAATTTTCCAGTATGGTATTAGATCTTTCTTCACTCTTGATTTCTCTGAAGGCCAACCTTCACTATAGTGACAATTTTGCTTAAGACTGCATCATTTTCCACCGCTTTTCTGAATTCAACTTTTTTTTCGTCAGACATTGGAATATTATTGATTAAGGAATGAACTACCAAATCAAACTCTGTTCCACCGTCTATTTGACATTTTTGATAGGATCTCGATAATGTGTCTGCTACAACTAATTTCGACCCAGGTACAAATTTTATTTTCAAATTAAAATTTAAAAGTCTAATTAACATTATTTGCAATCGAAGTGGTACTGCGTGCAAATCTTTTCTAACAATTGACTCAAGAGGTTTATGGTCTGACCACACTATGATATCACTATGACCATAAATGTTAGATGAAAATTTTTCCGTAGCAAAAACGATCGCTAAAAGTTCTTTTTCAATTTGAGCATATCGTTGCTCAGCTAACGACAAACTTCGCAACGCATAGGCTACTGGATGCTGGTTTTGCAACAGACATGCGCCGAGTCCATCTTTTGAGGCATCTGTTTGAATCTCAATTTGTTGATTAAAATAAAAAAATCTCAGTGTTGGAGCTGACGTTAATAGATCTTTTAAATCTTGAAGTGACTGCTCATGCGTAATGGTCCGTTTCCATGACACTCCATTTTTTGTTAATTCTCGCAACGGAGCCATTACCCTTGACATATTGGGTATAAATCTGCATAAGTACTTTGCCATACCTAGTAACCTTAGGAGTTCACTCTTATCTTTCGGAGATTCCATTTTCGTAATAGCCCTTACATAATATTCATCTGGCCTTACACCTTCTTTTGAAAATATTTGACCCATAAACTTAACACTTGAGCTCTTAAATTGAACTTTTTCCTTATTAAAGTTGACTCCATATAATTGAGCTCGTTCTAACACTTTCTTAAAATTTTGATCATGTTCTATTTCCGTTTCTCCAGAAACAATTATATCATCAAAATAAATCTTAACACCCGAAATATTGCCGAATATTTCCATATTTTTCTTTTGAAAAATTTCTGGAGTTGATGCGATTCCAAATGGTAACCTCTGAAACGAGTATGAGCCAAAACAGGTACCTACACATGCCTGAGCTTTCATTATCAAATGGCACTTGTAAATATCCATCTTTCATGTCCAGTACTGTAAAATATCTCATTTTGTTAAAATCGAATCATATGTCTTCTAAGGTTGGAATCAAAAAATGCTGTCTCTTATTAGCTTCATTCAGATACTTTGGATCTAAGCACAAACGTAGATCTCCATTTTTTTTTCTACAATTACAAGTGAACTGAGCCATTCTAAAGGCTTGTCAATTTTTTTCAGTATACCTTGTTCCACTAAAGAATCTAATTTCTCACGAAGTCTTTCTCTTAATCCATACGGAACTCGTCTAATTCCTTGAATATGCGGTCTCGCATCAGCTTTCAGCTCTGTGTGATAAGTCGTGAGGAATTTTCCTAGTCCTTCAAACACATTACCATAAAATCTTAACATATCATCAAAATTATTGAGCCCTATCTCTTGACTCTTAATTTCATGAATTCTAGCAACTAAACATAATTCTTTATAAGCATTCAACCCTAACAATGGAACTTGCGTCTCCACATCTACTACAACAAAATCTATACAATATTTTCGATCCTTAGTTTCACAAAGCAATGTTATTAAGTCTAAAACTTCCATAAGCACTCAGATTAATTTTTGTCTTATGAATAATCGGTTTAATGCACAATTAATCTAAAATAAACTTAGGTATTACACTTATTTCGGCTCCTGTGTCCAATTTGAATTCAAGCTCTTGCCCTTCTACACGGATTATTTGTGACCACATCTTTTCTTCACGTTTATATGGGACTTCTCTAATGCTAATAATGACTCTGACACTATCCATACACAACTGTTTTTCTTCTTCCTCATTTTCATTCACTATTAACTCACGCACCCGCCTTTGATTCTGAGACACCCCTCTGTTGGTGTTTTTATTGCCCCCCTTACACACTCTTGCGAAATGATTTCTGCCCTGGCATTTAGCACAAATTTTATTAAATGCAAGACATTTTCCCCAAATATGCTCTAGTCCACAAAATGGGCATGGCTTTACTGATCTGTTAACTTTTCGTTCATAACCAACACCGCTCCTCGATGTCAGCTCCTCCAATTTTGCATTTGACACACTCGATGCAGTTATCGCTTGCAATTCTGTTTTGCTGCTTTCATTAACTCTTGCCAGTTCAATGGCTCGCAATAATGTTAACTTTGGTTCCCTAAGTAATCTTTCCTGTAAACTCTTATCTCGAATTCCTAATACAACTCTATCTCGCAACAAATCATCTCCCATATCTCCATACTCACAAAACTTCGCTGCTTTTTTGAGCTCCGTTATGAAACTATCAACATTTTGACAAATACAATTAAATAAAAATCGTTGAAATACCACTTTTTTTCTAAGTGCACATAAACTATCAAATTTATCTAATATAACGTCCAAATTCTTTTATCTGCTTCATCGGTGAATTCAAACGTGTTATACAAATCCAGACCATCATCAACAATTGCACTTAAAAATATAGCCTCCTTTTTTGCATTACTAGTTTCTTCTAACGACACCGCCTCAATGAAAAGCAAATCTTTTTGCTTAACTCTAATCCAATTTTCCGCCAAGTTGTCAGCTACTCGTAAATTATCAGGCAACTTAAATAGATTTTTACACCTGACACCATGTATTATATGGAATTAAAACACTAATGTATCATAAAATGTCTTTTAATTATATATCAATCAATACATTCTCAAAGATATTATTTATTCTGTTAATTCTGATTGTATTCATTAGAAACGTTTATATCCACTACATTCCATGAACCTCCAGTGCTACCAACTGTCATATCTTACATCTAACGGTGTCTAACGGTATCTAACGTCGGTGAATGCGACCGAAAATTAGCGAAAATTTAAAAATAAACTAATTGCATTCGATTGTAGCTTAGCCCCAGTATAGAGCAATTCATTCAAGGAGACTTGCTTTGTAGTTTTTGCGCTTGCGTCGAAAACGCATCGAAGGGGAGTAGGCACACTGTCCGGTTTGAACACACCATGGTGTGGAATGAAATAGTGGGGGTAGAAGGATTATTTTTTATTAACGATATATAACCCTTGGCACTGTATTGTTGCTACAGTGTTGGGTATTTATCAAATTTATTCTCTAAAGCTTTAAATCGTTTTAGAGCATTTTGATACGATTCGCCTAATTTATTGGCACTATATTTAAATGGTAAAGATACCACATATCTGGACTCTTTTGTGTTGGAATGTCCTCTAACTCCCAAAACTGACGCACCAACTTTTCTAATGGCCGTTTCACCTGAGTGTGAAAAGATTGTACCGACGATGTTTCGAATGGAAATTTGGGTACACAGCCCATTACTACGAAACCCAATTTTGTTTCAAGGGCAATAAGTGAGTTTATTTTACTTGTGATTTTACGTGATCCTAACAAAGTGGCAAACATCTAAGCCCCTAATATGCTCTCTATAGGACCAGGCTCATAAAATTTATCATCCGCTAATGGTAGATAACTAAAATGTTCCCACGACTCTCGTTAAATTCGACATGAGTTCACCGGTCTGTGATCTTTTCGACTACAAAAACATTAACTCTATAGTTAACACACGAATTCAGACGTGAAAAATAATCAAATCCGAGGTTCCTAAAACCTGACTACCGCCACAAAAACCCTTAACAACCATCTTAGATGACCTTATATTTAATTGAAGTTTCTTAGCACAATTTTCCGTTAAAAAATTTTCCTGACTACCTGAATCTAACAAAAAACATAGACATGGACAATTACCGTTGACAACAATACTGTAGACCCGTATTTGACTACAGAATTCTCGACTGTCGAACAAAATGCTGACGTATCACTTTGAACTACACCGGGACTACTTGGGCTAAGAGCGGAACCACCTTGACCTACAACGGATCTACCTTGACTAGGAGCGGAACCAGCTTGACTTACAACGGAATCATTTTGACATATGCCAACTTTTGCGTCCTTGTTTGGGGGCTTGACGAAGTGTAGCAAACTATTGTGCTTGTATTGACAGACGTTACTTACGGACGGGCTTTTACATTGTACGAATTTGTGACTAGCAAAACAATTAATACACAAACCTTTCCCTTTTTTTTATTTTAAATCTATCCGATGCAGATTTATCAAGAATTTTTTACAATGCGCTAGATCCATATGTTGATTGGAGCTACAAATTAACATCGATTACTTTCGTGATTGGTTTCCCCAAAAAATGTGTGCGATTTCGATTTTGCATTTTGGTATGTCGAATTTGGTTTCCCATGACCCAAGGTGCTATTACAAATTTGAATTTGTTGCTTAATAAGCTCAGTTGCTTAATAAGCTCAGTAATACTTCTCCTGGGCATGGTAGGACCTTGTAGTTGGTGGAGAGGCTTAAGTGCATTGATGAAGGGCTATGCTATGCCGTCGGTAACTATGTTACTGGCAGGAATACCCACGCCGGACAGGATAGCCTCGAGAAGCACGACCAAGAAACCATGCAAAGAACCCAAGCTACGGTGCGAGGCATTGTGCCAAGAGATCTAGCCGAAGGCTAGGGCAGCAGAGTTAAATGCTGTCATAAACAATCCCCTTGGAGCAACTGGCGAACTCCACTGTATCAATGCCCTCCCCATCAAGTGGCCTATGGGGTAGTACATGACCCATTTTTATCGTGGGAACAAAATGGATAAACACAATAAAGAAAATAACAAGTCTGGGGCTCAAATCCCCTCAAAAAGTGAATCAACCGAGGCTGTACAAGCAAACCTCGCCGAGACCCAAAAAACTGCAGGTGCATCCAGCCCAGCAGAAAATATGGACGATAAAGTCCAGAATCCTTTCCTGAAGGTGGAAATGAAAAATCTCTCGGGTGCAGCCCAGAGAAAAGCAGTTGAAAAGAAAGCAAGAGCTGAGGAGAAACCGATTCCTCCGATAAAGAGGAAAATCCGGACAAAAAAACCCACAGCTCTGGTTTTGTCAGAAACAATGATACCTGTAGGGTCTGACTCAGGGAATCAACCCTCGAAAAACCCACAGGAAAAGAGACTGAGATCTGAAGATGGGACTCCAAGCCCGAAACAGATCTCGAAAAAACGAAGAAAGGGGAAACAGGCAAGTGCTATTAATACCTTTGCTGAAACCGCCGCAACAACAAAGATATGCATTGCATTGCGGGGGTATCCTGAGGTCAAAATGACTCAGGAACAATCCAAAGAGGTTCAACTCTCGATGCTACAAACTCTTATTAGCCAAGAGCTCGTTGAGGGCCCACAATATCGGGGTTGCCACCTGGACAGGGGGCCCCTCGTTGTGCGGTGCATAGGATCAACAGCTATAAACTGGCTCATGGAGAACGTCCCGAATATCAGACCATGGGATGGAGCGGAACTTGTGGTCGGGGATGCAAGAGCCATGATGAACACATCAAAGGTTCTGCTGTATACTCCCCAGATCTATAACACCGTTGAAACGGGCAAAGTGATCAAAGCTCTTGGAGTGCAGTATACAAACCTGCACACTCAGGAATGGCGAAGTATCAACAGCACGAGGACCAATGCAGGACACACCATCGTACTGGAAGTGGATACAGCGGATCTGCGGGTGATTCAGGACCGAGGGTTTAAATTATACCTCGGGTTTGGTCAAGACAACCTTAGACCACTGAATACTTCAAAGAGGAAAAAGAATGTCTGATCTTCGGATGCTTGAGATAAACCTCCAGCACAGTAAGGCGGCCTCCGCTGTCTTCTGTCAAAATGTGCTGAAAAGAGGAATCTCCATAGCTCTGATCCAAGAACCTTGAACCATAAGATTCTTGGACTAGGAGATACTAGAGGACAAATTATCTACGATAAAACCTCGGAGAGACCCAGAACTTGCATTTATGTAAGAAGGGACATCAATGTCTTGCCGCTGTTAGAGTTTTGTCAGAGAGATCTAACAGCAGTAAAAGTAAAATACAACATGGAGAACGGAACTGGAGTGGTAATCATCGCTTCGGTCTACCTACCCTATGATGCATCTACTCCACCACCATCAACAGAGATGGAAGACCTGATCCAGTATTGTGAGGCAAAAAACCACCAACTGGTCATGGGATGCGATGCAAACGCGCATCACACTGCGTGGGGTAGCACAAACACAAATACAAGAGGTGAGTACCTCTTTGATTATATCATAGCTAACAACTTGGATATAGTTAACCAAGGCAACAAGCCGACTTCTATTAACAAAGTGCGGAAGGAAGTCATTGATGTAACACTGAGCACTTATGAAATCAGTGGTAAAATCAAGAAATGGCTAGTGTCCGATGAACCATCTGCATCGGATCACAGACAAATCTATTACAATGTGGAGGTAAGAACGGACCAATGTAATATAGAATATCGGGATCCGAGGAGAACCAATTGGGACGAATATAATTCGACACTAAAGTTCAAACTCGCCACAATTCCGAAGAAAGTTAAAACAGTATTGGACATTGAGCTTCAGCAACTGAGCTTCAGCATGCAATAATTAACTCTTTCCAAGAAAACTGCCCGGAGGTCTCAAAAGACATCAGCAGGTCGACTTGTTGGTGGAATGAGGGCCTAAGGAGTCAGAGGCGAAGGGTTCGCCAGCAATTTAGCAGAGCAAGGAGGTTGGGGAACTGGGATAATTACCATGAAGCCTTTACCGAATACAAAACGTCTCTGAAGAAAGCCAAAGTGGACTCATGGAGGAAGCTCTGTCATGGTGTTGAAAACACATCTGAAGGAGCAAGGCACCATCGTGTCCTGGCGAAGAAACCCGCTGACACCATCGGCTCACTTCGTAAACCCAATGGTGAGTATACTAGCTCCGCGAAGGATACACTCGAGACACTGCTCCGGATTCATTTTCCGGATTCGGTGACAGTGGACGATGAAAACACTTCTCAAGAGCAGTCTAACCAGTGTCTCCCGCCAACTGGCGAGGACTGGAGAAGAGCGGTGATTGCCATTAACCGCTCAAAAATCGAATGGGCAATAAACTCATTCGACCCCTACAAAGCACCGGGACCAGATGGGATATACCCAGTTCTTTTACAAAAAGGAGCAGAGCATCTTTTAACTCTGCTTGGTCATATATTCAGGGCAAGCCTGGCTACGGGTTATATCCCAACCGTATGGAAGCCAGTAAGAGTGACCTTTTTGCCAAAACCGGGGACTGAAAACAATGGAACGACTAATAGGATTTCATTTGACTGAGGGGGCATTGTCAAGAAATCCGCTTCATGCCAACCAACACGCTTATCAGGTGGGGAAATCCTGTGAATCAGCCCTCCACAACCTAATATAAAGGATTGAGGAGGGATTCGCAAGGAAACAAACCACCTTGTGCGTTTTTCTTGACATAGAGGGGGCATTTGACAATGCTTCTCAAAATTCCATGGTTGATTCTGCTGGTCGGCACGGAGTTGAAGACACCTTTTGCAGGTGGATAAAATCGATGCTGATAGGAAGAAGAATAAAAACTTCTCTTTTTGGAGAGTCTGTCACTGTGAGAGCCACAAAGGGATGTCCACAGGGTGGTGTCCTATCCCCACTCCTGTGGAGCCTGAAAGTGAACAGCTTACTGACAAACCTCAACCAAAATGGATACTACACACAGGGTTACGCGGACGATATTGTAATTGCAATCCAGGGACCCTGTGAAGGCACAATCTCGGAGCTTATGCAAAACGCTCTTAGAATCGCACAGGAATGGTGTATCAATCAGGGATTGAAAATTAACCCTGGTAAGACCGCACTAATTCCATTCACACGTAAAAGAAAGGTGGATAACATAAAACTACCAATCCTCTTCGGTGAAAGATTACAGATCACAAGGGAAGCCAAGTTCTTGGGAGTAATGCTGGACTCCAAGCTAACATGGAACCCTCATCTGGAATATATAACAAATAAGAGCAAATCTTCTCTCATGCTTTGCAAGAGAGCATGTGGAAAAGTCACCGGGTTCATTACCGGGCATTATCCCATGCGGAAGCATCTGCACACAATAGGACTCCATAACGGCTCCATTGTGTGCAGATTGTGTGGCGAGGAGGAAGAAACATCCAGCCACATAATCTTTGACTGCGAACCTCTGGGTTACAGCAGATACAGGATATTCGGTGCATCTTACCCCGAATATATGAACCTTCAGGAGGACCTGATAAGCAAGCTCCAGGCTATTGCCAACATATGGGAGAAGCGAGTCTCGTCAGACTGAGTTAGGAGGGGGAGCACAATGGACCATAGGGTCGAAGTGCAATTATTTTTACCCCGATATCAATCAATCAATCAAGCTCTGTAATTTCTACATAACTGAAAATACTGGAATTTCTAGGAGTATTTTCAAACAAATTGCGTGTTTCCGAATCTAATTTCGACCACAATAAATACGCGTACGTGAAATCCAGTAAATCACCTAAATCCAATTCTTGTAGGGCACGGTATGATGCATCGCACCTGTCTAGGATGTTATCCAGATTGTTGACGGAAACTGACTGTGCACATACATTTGTGTTGTCCATATAGAATTATAGACCTACGTTCCTCTTGCGGTGGGTCTTGCACATTTTTCAATATTATGCCCGTTGTTGAACTAACACTATTGATATGTGCCACAGTATCTAGTATAAACAAGTTTGAGTCTATATCTGTATATGTGTGTGATATGAAGAAGACTTACAATATAGTTCATATATCATTTTTTGATATAATAAATATGTAAGCTATAAGGTGGGCACAGACGGCTCTCTGGAGCCGAACGGCTCCCCATAATCTGTGTGAGAGCAAGTAAAAAAGGTATGTTTTGAAGAAAGATGGAACGATGTTTCAATACAGGTTGCCTACTACCGATTATTGCCCAATAACTAATTCAATCAATTTAGAAATAGTTTTATAAAATATTTATTGTTTAAGAAATAACTTTTACAATATGGAGAGATACACCAAAAAACATAATAATAATAATAACAATAATAATAATAATAATAATAACAACAATAATGATGATAGCAACAACAATAATTACAACAACAACAACTATATGTATTCCCACTTTATGCAAAGTTTAACCATTTGGAAATTAGTAACAATACCCCCCCCCCTCACCCAGCATTATCATTGGCATCTTTAGTGTATCTAGTGTCATCAAATTCCCATGACACTATACCCCCTACTAAGAAAAAATAATTAAGTCAAGTTAATAATTGTTTATTAGTTCTCCGATATGAATAGTTTAGGCAAATTATACGGAATTTCCAAAAATCTAATTCTAAAATCTAAACTTAAGCTAAATCATCCAAAAATTTACAACGGGTTTACAATTATCACGCGGTAAATGTTAAAAATCAAAATATTTATATTTTATAACTTATGTAACATTTATATTTTATTCATACCCAAGTATATTAAAAAGGTACATTTTATTCCCCAAATTACCAGCCCAAAATTCCAGAGTATGTGTGCTATGTATTGTATGTATTGTGTACTTTGAATAATAGTGACCATAAAAAAGAGTTGGTATTTTTATATTTTTTTCAGAAAATGTTTTTAATTAAAAAAAGAAAATAATAATAATTGGTAGGATACCCTGCATTTACTCTATCTTTCTTCCTTCCTCTCACTCAGAGCTGAGCGCCGTCAAACCCTGCCCACCTATGAGCTATATCATTATATCACTAAGAGCCAATATAACTGTATACATAATAGGTGGGCAGGGTTTGACTGCACTCAGCTCTGAGTGAGAGATAGGAAGAGAGATAGAGTAAATGCAGGGTTCCTACCATTTATTATTATTTTTTTTTTAATTAAAACCTTTTCTGAAAAAAATATAATAATACCAACTCTTTTTCATGGTCACTATTATTGAAAGTATACAATACATACTCTGGAATTTTGGGCTGGTAATTTGGGGCATAAAATTTACCTTTTTAATATATTTGGGTATGAATAAAATATAAATGTTATATAAATTATAAAACATAAATCTTTTGATCTTTTATAATTTTTTGATGATTTAGCTTTAGTTTAGATTTTAGAATTAGATTTTTGGAAATTCCGAATAATTTGCCTAAACTATTCATATCGGAGAACTAATAAACAATTATTTACTTGATTTAATTATTTTTTCGTAGTAGGGGGTATAGTGTTATGGCAATTTGATGACACTGGATACAATAAAGATGCCAATGATAAAGCTAGGGGGGGGGGGGGTTGGTAATTTGTGATTAATTTCTAAATGGTTAAATTTTACATAAAGTGGGAATACATATAGTTGTTGTTGTTGTTGTAATTATTGTTATTGCTATCATCATTATTGTTGTTATTATTATTATTATGTTTTTAGGTGTATCTCTCCATATTGTAAAAGATATTTCTATAATCGGTAGTAGGCAACCTGTATTGAAACATCGTTCCGTCTTACTTCAAAACATACCTTTTTTACTTACTCTCACACAGCTTATGGAGAGCCGTTCGGCTACGGAGAGCGTCTGTGCCCACCTCTGCACAAAAGTATTTGGCAACATTTTTTATTTGATTCGTACGTTATTCATCCGGTTTTTAGGAAAATATTTTGAATAATAGATCGTAGTGTAATTATATTGATCAGATTTTATCCGAAGCAATTATAAAGTTATGAAAAGTTGAGAGCTTCTTTTGTGACCATGTATACTTACGTATTCGGTTGTAGCAACCGAATTATTAAGAATTTATTTATGTTATATGAATTAAATGTATTTTCTACTTGCATTTTTTTTATTCATATTTCAATTATTAGTACTATTCCTTATCTGAAAAAATACGTAAGTTTTGAGCCCATTTTGAAGAGAACATGAAACTTGGCAAACATGTACTTTGGCATGCATGTATTTCAGTATGGAAACAGGTCGTAAAAAATGTTTTAACATAATATTTTGTTTTCCCTGCATGCACTTTTGTTTGATCATCCAAGAGAAAATGAACAGAATGCACAGGAAATTGTTAGTTTAATTCCGAAACATTGATGTAAAATTCGTCTTTATAGGAAAGCTCCATGCGCGCCAAATGTCATGCTTCAATTGCTTAAGACGATATTTTAACCTAAATAACTGCACTTTAAGGTTAGTAATATATACATTTGTTATATTTTGTACTGAGAGTTTCCAGTTTCACAATTTAAAGTTTTCTGTTTGACTGAGAAACTCTGATTGATGAATTGGTTCATTTGCTGAATTTATCAAAATGAGCTATTCGTTTTAATTTTCTCATATCTCGTGGACTATTAACTCGAAGTGAAATTGATATTATACGATATAATAAAAACGCCTCCTTGACCTCAAAATTGACTCAAAGTTTTTTAAACATGATCTACTTACTTAATCTTCTGTATCTGTGCAACAATTATTGATATAGGTTTGGTTCAATTTGTTCGTAGTTTGGTTTGGTTCAACTTCTTCACTGGGTTTATGATTTACGGATCCATACAAAAAACTAGCCTTAACCTCGAAATCTGCCATTGTTAGTTGATTATCATCTACATAAGAAGTGCTTTAATGAATGCGAGTTTGCGGAAGTGGTTAAATTGGTCATATTATTCCAGAATCGGTGGTTTCATAAATGTATATCTGAAACGTTTATAAAGTTAGCACATCCGAATGAGCACAATCGATTTTAATTAACACAACGATTAAGTGCTCATTTTGTGCTAATTAATTGAACAATTTTTAATTTTTGTGCTCTTACCATTTTGTTGAAATCGATGGCTGTGTCAGCTTTCACAAAAGGTAGCACAGCCATATATGAAAAATGTTTTTATTTAATTTTCACTGACACACCGATTTAGTGCTAATTATGTGCTCTCAGAATATGTCATAGGAAAAATTTCGGATGACTATTATAAAATACTCAAAGTTCTTTGCACAAGCGAACTTGAAGGGTCGATTTCAAACGCATTAATAATAAGCTTTAAAATTATTTACGTTGCGTTTTTATTGCTCAACCCTTAATGGCAAAAAACCACCCCTGGCCCGACGAGATGCAAGAGTAAAGTACTCGAAATTATCAGCACAATCAACCTTGAATAGTCGATTTCAAACACATTAATAATGGGCTTCAAAATTATTGAGGTGGCGTTTTTATTTCTCAACCCCTTACGGCAAAACCACTCCCAACTCGACTACATGGAAAAGGAAAGTACTTGAAATTATCAGCACAATCAATATAGAATAGTCGATTTTGAGGGCATTAATAGTGGGCTTTGAAATTATTTAAGTGGCGTTTTTATTGCTCAACCCTTTATGTTAAAAAAAAACCCCCAGCTTGATGACGTGCAAGAGATAAGTGCTCGAAATTATCTCCATTATATATGGGAAGGAAATCGATTATTAAAGTTCGATTGTGCAGAGAATTTTGAGTATTTTACTTTTGCACCTCGTCGGGATGCGGGTGTTTTTTTGACAAATAGTGATCCGAAATTTTTAACTATGACATATTCTGAAAGCACATAATTAGCACTACATCGATGTGCCAGTGAAATAAATGTGCCAGCTTTTTTGGAAGCTGACACAGCCATCGATTTCAGCGAAATGGTAAGAGCAGAAAAATTAAAAATTGCGCAATAAGTTAGCACAAAAAGAGCACTAAATCGCTGTGTTAATTAAAATCGATTGTGCTCATTCGGCTGTGCCAACTTTATAGACGTATATCTGAAACATGTTTGAGTATCGATACTAAATTTTAAATAAACTGTTTGCAATTCTATGATTGTTGTTACATGAGGGAGATAAATTTGAGTAAATGCATTATAAAGAAATTGGTTTGTTACACACTTTCTTCTGAATCGAAGCGGGATGTCCAATTTAACATTCATAGACGTATTATTGAAAAAAAATTTCACCAAAAAATGACACCAAAAAAGTTTTTTCACCAAAAAAGTTTTATTTAAAAAACGGCCAAAAATAAAACACAATAATTAATTTACGTAAAAACTAAAAATCCTTGAGATGTTTTAATCAAATGTTTAAATGAATATTAAAATATAAGTACATTTTTTAAAACGTGCTACGGTTTCTTATTTCACATTTTAAAACTTTTCTTTTGCAATATATTACTTCTAGATTTTTGTGTTACTAAAGTAAATGCAATAATAATAACCGTTTACCTTTATAAAAAAAATGCGTTACGCAGGAGCTGCGTCAACTTAGCGAATTTCCTTAGAATACATAAATCAGTCTCTAGCGGTCATAATTTTAGTGTGTTCAAAATGAAATATAATATCTGATATGACTTTAGTATTTGCAAAAATTAAATTTGTTAATAGCCTAAATAGAACGATATTTAACGATTATGGCTTATAGTTACTATGGAAATGACAATCAAAATTGACTTTTAAAAATTAAACAAAATTTTAATTAAATAATTTATAGTTATCTTATAGAATTAGAGTTTCCGTGGAGATGACAAATTCAACACAAATTTTAACTCCAAAAAGAGAAGGAGGAGATTCTATGTTCGACTGTTAAGTAATGTAACAACTAACTGACTAAAATGTTGTAATACACAGTATATACTGAGTTATATATCAATGATTAAATTGTTAACAATTCGAAATGTTAACGATTCTTTCCGAAGAACATATAATCATAAATTATAAGAAAACTATTGAGTTTATGAAAATCTTTTTCAAACAAAACATGTTTATTTTAAAAAGAAGATTTTTTGTAAACAATTTTCTTTTTATCTCTTATGGCTTCAAAGATGTATATGTACCCATACTCCTCACAGATTGGAAACGATTGGAACGATTGGGACCGTTTTGCCCAAATACAGTCCGATTTTGCCCATTAACGAATATGACCTTATTTTTTTGCTCTAGAACACATTTCAGCTCGTTATCTCTTTTCGTTCTTGGGTTATCGTGCCCACAGACAAACAGACTGACATGCGGAAATGGCCAAATTTTATGAACACATATACCAAACACGCCTACGATAAATATTTTTAAGCGTTACAGTCGTGATCAAACTTAATATACCTTGTATATTTACATATACTAAATTATACGTAATAGGTTTTGGAAAGCATTGTCTTTTGGATTAAATTTGTAAATTGTTATTTTTAGCTTTTTAATACAGTGACTTTTTGTGTTTTTTGAAGTGTGTTAAATTAAAAAAAAAGTTTTTACAATAAAATATATTTCATGTATTCGTGTCAAACAATCACAAAATTCAATATCTCTCTTAATATTGGAATAATCAAAAAATGTATAAGGAGTAAAGATGTAGAAAATCAAGTTTGCTACAATTCATTACCTGATCATTTTTCTCAAACTCTAATGTGAACAGAGATATTTAGAATTTTAACTTTCAGTCTTTAATTGTAAATATTTCTGAAAAATTAGTGTAACAGAAAAATGATAAAAAACTAAATTACAGTAAAACTTAGTACCTACAACTTAGCTCCTGATAAATTTTTCGATTTTTCATATATTAAGAGAGATATGTCAAATTTTGTGTTTCCCCCTCCCTCTAAACCCCCTTTACCCTAGTCCGATTTTACGCATTAACAAACTTGGCCTTTAGAACACCAAAAGCGCCTCAAATACCAAATTTCATTCCAAACGGAATGAAACTATGACCGCGTCCACAGACACATAAAAAAGTACATATATGTATATATATATATATATATATATATATATATATATATATATATATATATATATATATATATATTTATATATATACAAATTTTAGCGATAGTGATTTTTAACATCTAATAGGTAGGATCGATGGACATTTGAAGAAATTTTTACAAAATTTAAACATTGGTGCCAAATCAATAGCTGCATTTCCTTTGGAGGAATTTGGTTCGAATAAATATCGCTCGCATTTCGTCGCTCACTTCTGTACTTTCAGAAGTGAGAAACACGCGTAAAATGTGTCTATCTCTGTCGCGCTATCTGATGTCGTTTTGGCACCGATAGCCCAGTCCAAAATGAACTTTGTTACTGTAGACGAAAAAATATTATCAGTTTTTGGTCAGATACCTAAATTCTTTAATTAATCTCTTGCCCGAATAGTTTTGTCATTCGACCGTTAGTTCGCCATCGCTGAGTTTGGTTGTAAAATGTATTTGGGACACATAACCAAAAGGGGCTAACACATCCCTAGCTAATATTCTTTAAACCATTTGGATCGATTCAAATTTGGACAGAAATTTATACTTATTTGGATAGAATGTCATACAACTAAGTCTAATGACATGGTATATATACGGCGGATGCGTCTCGCAACGTGCAGCGATTTTCCAAAAATTTTAATTTCGTGAGGTATTTTTCTTATTTGAACGGTCAAATTCGCCAATAGGTAACATCTGACAAGGGGAAAGGGTTTATAGGGAGAAATAGACACAAAATTTGGCATATCTCCCTGAATATTCGAAATATCGAAAAATTTATTAGAAATAAATTAGTAGAAAATTAGTTTTACTAATAATAATAATAATAAGTTTATTTGTTTGAAGATTTTTACATCTTGTACAAAGAGGTTTAACTTTTAGCCAAAATGACAAACAAATATTAAAAATTGAAAACTAGCAGTGGAAATAGAGTATAAATAACAACAATAACAAAATACAGATATAATAACGTTAGTAGAAATAAATAAATGACATTTAAAGCTAAAAGATTCACTCATTCAGTAGAATTGACCTTGTGGACAGAATACTCTTTTCGAAATTGTATATTTTTCTGAGTTGTCCCGTATTATAAGTCATTCGAATTTGTGACAGATTCATATCTGGACCAACCATGTTAATTTCCTTCAAAAATTGTCTCCGAACATAGCTGTAGGAAGGACAAAGCAACAGTAGGTGCACCAGATCTTCCTTATGATGTAAGTCACATAAAGTCACTGTTTAAAACAATTCTTAGCACTATTTTACCACAGGTACGCAGCTGAGCCAAAAGACGAATGAATGAGATGGGGCAGTTCAATTTAAGGTAGTCTGCTGTATGATCATTAATTGTAAGCTTATGGTATATAAAGCTGTAGCCCGAGTTATTTGCTTTTTCCATGTCCTTCTTCCGAAGAATATCACTGTATGATGTCAGAAGAGCTTTTATATCCAGGTTTCCGGTAATATTCTCCATTCTGAGGTTTGGGTTAATAAGGGATACTATTTTGCTTAGCGGACAGACCCAGTTGTATTTGTCGTTAGGGCATGGTGAACCTGACGCAAGGTTCTTCATACGATTGTAACATATCTTGGGTAATCTACTGTTGTTCATTTTCAAAATGTTACGCAACCACATCAAAATTAAATAAAGTGCCAAAACAGATAGCGGATTAGTACCAGTTTCAAGACGTACAATATACCCCGGAGTGTTTCTAGGTAATTGGAGTAGCTGTTTAAAAAAGTTCACTTGCACAAATTCTATCTCCTCCAAATATCTTAATGCCCAAATTGGAGCAGAATACAGCAATGTATTAACCACTATAGAATTATACAGCTGAAGTCTTGCCTCCCAAGATACACATTTGGAGCTCGCTAACATGGTCATGACTGATGAGATTGAAGTTCTGGCCTTTTGAATGTTATGCCTTACAGTTTCCGAGAACAAAGAAGACGAAGAGAATGGGATGCCAAAATATAAATAATTGTTTGTTGTGTCAATATTAGCGCTGCTACATTTAAATGGATAAGTATTCCGAAGTTTACCACCCCTACGAAAAACCAGTACTTTAGTTTTTTCGTAATTAATTTTAAGTTCGTTCATTTGGGCATATTTATATAAAAGATCTAGCTTTTTATTTACGTCATTAGGGTTGTTTGCCAATATAACTAAGTCATCAGCATAAAGCAACAATAACAGGTCTGAGTAACCGTCAATATTAATACCTATTGCCCCACGGTTTCTTCAAGTCTTGGATATCATTAAGGAACATAGAGAACAACCACGGTCTTAACGATTCTCCTTGTAGAACTCCTTCAGTAACGTTTATCGCATTACTAACGTTACCGTTATACTTTATTTGAATTGTTGCGTTAACATACATATTTCTGATTATGCGAATGAGTTTTGCACTTACACCACTGTTTAGACCAGAGTAACGAGTGGTTTATTGAATCAAAAGCGCGTTTGAAGTCCACGAAGATTGCGTATACCTTCCGTCCTGGTAAGCGCAATTGTAGCTGAACAACCGAGTAAGCACAAAGATTTTGTCAACACAACTTCGGCCTTTTCTAAATCCTGATTGACATTCGTCCAGAATGTCGCAAGAATCTGCCCAAGAAGTCAGACGATTCAGAATAATGCTCGTAAAAACCTTCAACACTGTATTACACAGAGCAATATCCCGGTAATTTTCTAGATTGTTTTTATCTCCTTTTTTGTGTATCATGGTTAGAAGGATCTTCGACCAATCTTTGGGAACAGTCTCCAGCTGGATAACTGTATTAAACAATACGTTCAGGTACAACAGCCAATTATCAGGAAGGTTCTGTAAGAATTCAATAGTTAGACTATCATGTCCGGGAGATTTTCCAGTTTTCATACGTTGCATACAAAATATCAATTCATTCGATGTTACTGGACTATCCAAGAAGGGATGCATTACGCCTGTAAATATACATGAGTTATACTTCGGAATTTATTTCGTATTTGCATAAATGTTAAAATAGAACTCTTTCCAATTATCCAACGCGATTTCATTTTTTGGGAGATTTGTCCTTTTAAAACTGTTTATAGTTTTTCAAAATGTTGCGGTATCTTTTACATTTGACAACTTTTCAACTATAATTCTTTCACGCTCCATCTATTTTCTATTAATGAGGTCCTTGTATATCTTTTTCTCCTGTGTATAAGCTTTGCATTCTTCATCAAACCAAGCTTTACGTCTTGCTACGCATTTTGTGCTTATGATTCGATTAGTATATGCTAGGCCCAGATGATCTGCTACACCCCACACAACCCTTAAAAAATTTTCATATGCGCCATCACAAGTAATCTCGCCCCAGTTTACAGTGATTGCGGTACTGTACTGCATAGATTCATTGTACTCCGCCACTTTTTCATCTTTCCATCTATAGCCCCGTAGAACTTGATTTTTGACGTGTACTGAATCGAACTCAATCATTTGGAACTGTATATGTACTTTCACGGGAAAATGGCTGGACATTGTGACTTCACTGTTTACTACTCTCAGACCGTTAATGCATTCCAGGTTACTAATACTGCACCATACCAAATCAATCGTACTTCTACCAACTGAGTTACAGAACGTGAAATTTCCGGGATAGTCATTAAACGTCCTACCATTCAAAAGTAAAAATCCGTTTTGTTCCATAAAATCGGTCCAGTTTCGCCCTTTTTTTGTACAGGTGGTATCCAAAACTGCTCGATCGAACCGTACATTAGTAGCAGAGCAAAATTCTTTTGAAGTCTGATTTAAGGTACCCAATCTAGCATTAAAATCACCACCTACAATTATTAGTGTATATGGATAAGTATCACGCACAGAATTTTACGCAATTTGAATCAACTCCAAAACATAGCAGAAGTCCAAATCAGGTTTAAAATAAATATTGCACAGAACAAACTCAAAATCTTTTATGACTAGTTTTACGATTATCCACCATTCCGATTTGTCGAGAGTTACACATTGAAAGATTTTATCAACTAAGATTGCTAAACCACCACTAGCTCGACCTCTACTCTTCTCTTTAATTGCACCCGAACATATCAATTTGTAAGCAGAAACTTCCCAAGGAAGTGTTATATTCTCATCCATAGCCCAAGTTTCACAAACACACCAAACATCAACACATTTTTTATTATTGCACTCGTTTACCAAATTTACAAAGCCTTCTGCATTCTAAAAACGTATACATAGATCACGCTTATTTATGTTGTCCGATCTGATTGGCTTGAGTTTTTTGGAAGCTTTGCTGATTCCAAAACACTGTTTGATGATACGTTAGATTGTGACCCAGCGATATTTGATGCACTGAAGAAGCTGTGTATAGCTTGCGTTCCATGTTGGGTATAAGGCTTGGTACCCATCTTGGGTTTCTTATTTGTGGGTGTTTTTTCGCGTTGTGGTCGTTCATTAGTGTCAGAATCAGATGAGGCCTCCTCAGGTTTTTGTAAAGAATTGGAAGTAGATTTCGAATAGTTCCGGTTAGGATAATATTTTACGATATTTTCATTTAAATCGAAATAATATATACGTTCGACAGTAACCAGCTTATTAAATCGCAACACCGCGTCGTTGCTCCTTTGCCGTTCTGTTTTAAGTAATGAGAGAAGTGTTTTTCTCTGTATCGATACCTTTCTAGTAAAATCCTCCCTAATGTAAATATTACTGCCTTTCAAATTAACTCTTGCTTTAATTATTTCCATTTTTTTCTTAAAATTATTGAGCTTTATTAAAACTTGGAATGATTGCTTATTTTGCATGTTGATTCTATATATTGAATCGATTTCTTGTGCCTCGAGCATTACTTTCATCTTATTAGAAACTATATCCAAAATTATTGACTCTAAATGTACATTGAGATCTCCATAGTTTGCGGATGATAGGTCAAAAATCAAATTTTTCCTTCTAATTTCACTCTCAAATTGCTCACAACGACTATTCAAAACAAGTATCTCTTTCTTTAAATTACTATTTTCTGCCTTTAATGTTTATAATTCATTCAAGATGATTGCTGTAGTTCCACTGTTCTTTTCGATATTTGAGTTCATGGTATCAATTTTAGATAATAACAAATCAAATTTTTGTGCAAAGTTCTCCATGTTAATATACGAAAATAATGTTTGTCTTAGAAACAATTTAAAATTGAATAACAAACAGAATTAGACGAGGTCAAAATTTAGAAGAAAATAAAAACAAACAATCCAACTCTGTTCAGCTTTGAACCCGTGTATCACTATGCATCTGAACTGAAGTTCGATGGTTAACCAACTGCGCCACTTCGCATGTATGCGAAATGCTTAAGATTAGAATAGAATTGCTATGGATTCACAACACAAATATTAGAATAGTCAAAATCAAATGTTTACTAAAAGAACTGTTAACCTCATTTTACATATTATAAACAGGGAAGAAATTCTTTTTGCACTTTTCACTCACAAACTTGGTGGTTAAATGATAGTCAATAAAAAATAAATCACCAGTTTTAAATTGAAAACATTCGACACAAACTAATATCATTTATATTAAAACTTTTCACATAAATTTTTATTTAAGCTAAGACCACAGTGAAAGACGTCTTATCTTGTTGAAGGCAAAACTCACACCGTGATTTTATTATAGTTTTACTATAATTTTGTGTCTTATCATTTTTCCTGTTGCACTAATATTTACAGAAATATTTACAATTTAAAATTGAAAATTAAAATTTTAAATTTCTCTCTACGCATTTGAGTTAGAGCAAAAATGGTCGGGTATTTGTAGCAAACATAATTTTCTTCAACTTTACTCCTAATACATTTTTCGTTTGTTCTATTATTAAGACAGATATTTTATATTTTGTGATTTCTCTTTTCTCTATGTCTTTTCACTTTGACCAATGCCATTCATCAATAAAAAGGTTTTGCAAATCCCAAATTATACCACATACGACATTTAATTATGATCAGACTGAAATTGTAGCCGTTAGAAAGTATTTATATATTCTAAGGAAATTCGCTATGTTGACGCAGCTCCTGCGTAACGAATTTGTTTAGTCATAAATAATTCTATACAATGAAATTATCTATGACTGACCTTCAACTTTGCCTTTGAAAATGTTAGAACTGACAAAACTGTCTGGCTACTAAGGAAACATCTTTAATAGTTACCCACATAACACATATAAAATTTACCTTTTATACTATATAACGAAAGTAGAATTACAATTTTTTAAAGTTTATGGATGCCTGGCGGGAAGTTGTCATTGTACAAAGTGTCTGGCAATGAACGACGTGATTTCTAATATTATCCCGAAGTTAGTAGCAATTTTATATACTTTTGCTACCTGATACCTGTCAAAGCGACGATGATCCAAAGTTCATAGTGACTGATCGTTCCTAACTATGTTGGGGCATGCAAAGAACAACTAAAATTTTCAGCTTTTATAAAATGAGGAGGTCTGGCGATCACGGGTTCTTACTCTATTAGTTAAGGCTTCAAAAATTATATTTATCTAATACAGTAGTGTCCGTTCAGATAAAATCCAACGTGACTATACACGCTTGTACTGATACGTTTAAAGCGTTATGATAAGCCACTCTTTTTTAAGCTTGACAGTCTTGCGTCTTAAGACGAGGTAAAATCTTGTAAAATTAATAGCATTCACTTCATTGGAGTTAAGTTAGTGTGGTATTTTAAAAGAACAACGTATTTTGATTATTTTATTATACAAATTTTAATTACTTAATATAACTTTAACCAATCCAGCTGCTATAAAATAATAATAATACTTATTTTGCAAAAACTGTAAAAATTTAGTTTTTAATAGAGGTCAAGGTTGAAAAGAGGTACGCTCTCGATTATTTTATTTAAAATAATCGCATATTTATTAAAGAAAATTAAAAATGCCAAGTCTTTTTTCGATGAAATATTCCATACTGGAATGAATTATGGGCACCTTTAGACATGATTAAATCATCTTATTTAAAAAAGGAGGTATTAAACTATATAATAACCAATTAACAAGATAAAATAACAAATGCAACGAGACTCCTCGGTCGAAAGTGGTGATTAGTCTTATTCCCTTTGAAGGATCAAGCATACCTGGTAAATTATGTTCGCTAATCTTGTAAAATTTTGTGTATTTTATGAACAGTAATAAAGAGACTCATTGTTTATATACAGAGTGTAAATATTGTATATATTGTAGCGTCGCGAACATCTGCATTGTCTACCTGGATGACTGACGTCAATAGCCAATAATGCAATTCAGCAATAAACAAGTATATAACCAGTAGCATCTTCAATGCCAAACTAGATTAGTTCAGATTACTTCCGATATCTAATTAAAGTGTTAATTACGCGAATATATTTAATTTTGTAAAACTTATTGTAATTAATAATTTTTAATAAAAGGTATTTTTAAATAAAACTAACAAAATCAATTGTTATAATTTAAAAAGTGAACTTTTCTCATTTAACTTGATAAATAATCAAGTCATCTTATGATTGAAGCCAAATAAGCCATTAAACAGATTATTAGAATTGCAACTGGACATAGTATTCACTGGACAGAGAATAAATCTTCAATTTGGGACAGTGGTATTTTATGGACGCAACGCTAATTATTCAATAAGTACTTCGGTTTGGAAATTGAACAAAGGATTTTCGAACTTGTACCTTGAACAAATGCTCTGGTGTCGGCGACGCTGCCTAAATAACCATACTGATTTGCCGTACCGCCTATTGGATTCGACAATATATGCAGATTTTAACTCGGAAAATTGTAAAGGGGATAGATGTCCCAAGAATAAGAAGAAAAGTTTATATGAACTTGAAAGTTTTCAAGCTTCGTTTTTGAGATTCAGGTTATGAAAGTTAATAAAAAACTTTTGGTTCTCAAATGTCTCAAAAACTACTGATTTAATTACATTTGGCACGTTCTTAGAAATAAGTCAGTGGCTTGGTTTCAGTTAGTAAGATTAAATTTAATTATTCTAGGGGAGGCTCTACATTAGAACAAAACTGCTTAGAATACGAGTTATGAGGTATCAAAAAAATAAAAACCTCTTTAAAAAATTGGCAAGAATGGTATGTCGCAAAGCGTTCGACGTTAGGTGATGGTCATTCTTCTTTTCAATCCCATAAGGTAATAAGGTAAAGGCTAAGAACGCAATTTTTGTCAGGTGAACTAAATTTCCACTACGCTGTTCCACAACTAATCCATTACAAAAGACTACCTTTAGTTTGGTGATAGACAATATCCTCCATTAATCTACTTATCTATGGTATGTCGTAAGCATCAGATACGTATGATGAAATACTATCAAAAAATTTTTCTAGTTTATATGAGAAATAAAAATAAGTATAAATTAACGATAAATCAAATTGTTTTTGGCTCAAAAAGTAGAAATCTATAAACTTTGAACTCTTTGCGATTAATAGTTATACTGGCAGGCTAGTGTAGATGTATACGAAGAAAGCAATCTTAATAAAAACCGCGCTGCTAAGCATTCTTTATATGACAGAAGTGTATTTGTAACAGAAACACGATTTCTAATCAAGAAACCTACTACTAAACCATAGTACAAATCTGGTTTTTCGACAAGAAAGATTGAATTTTGTATTTGTTAAGACATTGAAAATTATGCACTTAACAATATAGTTACATACAGCTATTTCGTTTTTTAAGCTCGCACCACGTGGTGAACTCATCATGTGAAGAAAGTAGAAAATACAGTGTATGTTCATAAAGCTATGCTTTAAAGTTGTGCTAATAGCTACTGAATGTAAACGCGAAGAGTGTATGCTCTAAACTATGCACTTTGTTAATTTGCTTAATTTTATTACTTCAAAGGCTTATATAAAAAAATTATTTCAAACTCAATCTCAAAGCAGTCGGATATAGCAAACCATACGAACAAACAAAATTTTTGTTCGTTTGTAAAATTTGATTGAAAATATTATAATACGCATATTTATCTACGAAACTCGGAGGTTGCATGTATTGAATGTTTTAATTGTGTACAATTCAGTACATACCAGGTATTTTCTCAACTAAATCAGTTAGTTGTTACATTAATTGTTCATCTTCATTTTATGATTCAACATTTATGATTCCTGTTTGTAAAAAGTAGTCAATCTTTAGAAAAACGTAGCCAAATAGAGCTTGAAACATATAAACTACATCTAATGATAACTAAAACTTAAACAATTTAGAATATGAAAACTGGTTCACGTGGTACAGGCAAGTGCACATAGTAATAAAGCACAAACTTAAAACCAAAACCACAAAACTTTACAAAAAACTCGGCGCTCGGTAACAAAAAACGGTAACAAAATCTAAATTTGATAAACAAACATTAGTTCACAATCTCACATCAAAATCATTCACAGAATCAGAAATGAATTTGTTCAACAAAGGCTTAAATTTTGCAATTAAACAAAACAGTTGTCCGTCCGTAAATTTAAAAACTATAGATGAACATACTAAAAATCAAATTCGGAAAAATTGTGCAAAAATAATTACGAAAACGGTAATGAAGAAGCCTAACACGTATGTAGAAACCGTTAAATCATTAGAACGAAAAGAGGTTCATTATTTGAACGCAGGCAAAGGCAATTCAATTGTGATAATAATCGGATAAAACCGATTATTCACAAAAAGTTCACAAAATGCTAGAGCTAGACGAAGGACCATATAGAACACAAAGGACCAACCCATTGTTGGCATTCATAAAAGAAGTTAAAGATACTTTAGAATTTCAGATCATAGGTGGGCAGGGTTTGACTTTACAAGCTCTGAGTGAGAGGTAGGAACAGAAATAAAACAAATACTGTATATCCTACCAATTATTATTATTTTCTTTTTTTAATTTAAACATTTTCTGAAAAAAATATAATAATACCAACCCTTTTTTATGGTCACTATCTATTGTAATAATACAAAGTATACACTATTGACTATACAATTCATTGAATACATACTCTAGAATTTTGGGCTGGTAATTTGGGTCACAAATGTACCTTTTTAATATATTTGTATATGAATAAAATATAAATCTTTTGATCTTTTACGTTTACCGCTTGACAATTGTAAACCGCTTATAAATTTTTTGATGGTTTAGCTTTTGTTTAGATTTTAAAATTAGGTTTTTGGAAATTCCGAATAATTTGCCAAAAGTATTTATATCGGAGAACTAATAAACAATTATTTACCTGATTTAATTATTTTTTCTTAGTAGAGGGTATAGTGTCATGGGAATTTGATGACAATAAACATTCCAATGATAAAGCTGGGTGGGTGGGGGTTAATTTGTTACTAATTTCTAAATGGTTAAATTTTATATAAAGTGGGATTTTTATGATAGCTTACTCAACCTGACTTAGTTGTTTTGATTTAGTCTACTTTGAATAAAAAAAGTGAAAAATACTATTCGTGCTATTGAAAATTATTTTTCGCATAATATTGTTTTTTCAAAAAAAATAAAAGTAGTGATTTTAAAAATGGAGAATACATCGCAAGCAGTCTTGGATTAGTTCAGCACTAGAGTTGTGGCGCCGTCTACGAAGGAAACGAGGATAGTTTTTTGGCATCAACGAATGGGAGCATCGTTTCGGTATATTTAACAAAACTGAAAAGAGTTAATTTGCCTATTTTGTGGTAAAACGTTTATTTGTTTAAAAAGAAGTAATTTACAACGTCATTATACCGCGAAACATTCTGCCGAGTTTGATAAATTCGAAATAGGGACAGCAGAACGCGATCGCGTAATTGCTGTTTTTAAAAATAATTATTTTGAATCATCGTCCGCCAAAAAATTATATATTAATAATGATGCATTGGTAGGAAAAACTGTATTGAAACATCGTTCCGTCTTACTTCAAAACATACCTTGCTTACTTACTCTCACTTTCTTATTGGGAGCCTCATGGCTCCGGACAGCCGTCTACGCCCACCTCTACTTTAGATGAATGTCCAAAAATCATAAATAAACAAATAAAATACCAACTACAATGTTCAAACCCGGTAACACCAAGATTATATTGCCTTCCAAAAATTCATAAAAATGACGGATCAATGAGACCAATAGTCTCGGGAATCAATTCTCCGACATACAAGACAGCAAAATGGTTAGTTGCAAAATTCCAGGGATTTAACCAAACAAATTCACTCTCCATCAGTACAACCAAAATCAGTATTAATGTCATTCGACGTTAAAACCCCATACCCCAATGTAACAATCCCAGAAACCATAAAGATATTGGAAAAATGGGTAAATACTCAGGATATACCTAAAGACGAAATAACAGAACTGCTAAAACTAACACGTCTTTGCATGAAACAATATGTCTTTACATTTGAAGAAAAATTCTACAGGCAAATATTCGGGACAAGCATGGGTAATCCACTATCACCTTTTCTAAGCAACTTCTGTATGAACGACTTAGAAGAAAAAGCCAAGAACAGTTTCCAATATTTTCCAACGGTCGGGTACAGATATGTTGATGACGTTTTTACGATTTTTGATACGGATAGAGAAAATCTAAAAACTTTTCTAGAAAAGCCCAACAAAATGTACCCATCTATAGAGTTCACAACAGAAGTCGAAAAGGAAGGCTCGATCCCCTTCTTAGATTTAAAAATCAGCATGGACCACGGCACAGATTAATTAGATTTTGACATCTACAGAAAACCGACCCACACAGAAAGGTACATCACTTCAGATTCAAATAGTCCACCTCAACCCAAACTAGCCATATTTAGTTTTCTAATGGACTACTGAAAGTACCAATGTCGAGAAAAAATTATTCTAAAGAGGCCCAACATATTAAACAAATTGCAATATTTAACGGCGACAATCCAAAATTAGTTAACAACATGATCCGTAAAATTAAATTTAAAATTTTAAAAAGAAACACAACGACACTAACACCAGAACGGGCCAACATTGAACAAAAGAGGTGGTGCAAGTTTACGTACTTCCCACCTTGTACGAACAAAATTAAAAAAGAAATGGCGGATCATAATATAAAAATAGCACTCGTGAGCAAATGTAAAATTAAACAGATCCTCGGGAACCCTACAGACAAAATAGTAGACGAACAGAAATCGGGTATCTATAGCATAGAGTGTCCTTCGTGTTCACAAACATACATTGGCCAAAGCCGTAGACAAATTGAAACCCGATTCAAAGAACATATGGCTCATATGAAATACGGCAGATTCAAAAAATCCTATGTAGCTGCACGTATTATAGAGAATGGCCATAAAATCGACAAATCCAATTTAAAACTTGTTAAGGCAGTATCAAATCCCTCAGAGCTGGATGCATACGAAAGCATATACATTCAGAAATTCAAAAGAAATATTATGAATCTAGACAATGAACCGACCCCAAATTCAGATTTAATCAAAATCTTACGGTAAAATTAATTGCCAACATGTCCATCTCTCTCTAAAGATGACAATATACAAAAACCTATTCACTGCGCAACGCATAACTCAGCACCAATCAGGTGCGATCTTAAAATAGTATCCAAGGTCAGGCAAACATATATAAGCAGAGTAAAACCATGAACGATTGTGAAATTTTCACCAAATTAGCGACGAGTCACATATCCTGAGACAGTATAAGAGTAATTTTAATAAGAGTAAGGTATTAGGAATAAATGTGAAAGAAATTTTAACAAGAGTAATTTCAATATAATTTAAAATTTATTATATTTTAAATTTAGTATATTTTAATTTAGTTAATTTTCTATTTTTTTTGTCTATTGATCTTGACTTTCTATCTATTTCTAATTGTCAAAGAGTAAATTACGACTAAGTAATTTATACTGATGATGACTATATTGTAGTCGAAATACGTATTTATAACACATATAAACTGATCTAGGTAAAGGGGGTGAATTTGAAATTTTATTAAAAAATATACGAATAGTCAATGTATATATATATTTTAAATTTTTCGCAAAAGAGAAATTTAAGATTCAAAAAATCATTCTTTCGGTCTTGGAAGAAAAAATAATTTATCATTAATTCTTGAAGAAAATTTTCGAAAATTACCATTAAGTCTAACCAAATACCAATGTATGCGTTTTTCAAGTTTTTTTCAGAGTTTTTACAGGGTTATGCAATTTCTTGCGTTTAATTTTTAATAACATCAAAAAATTTATTTCAAAGCATTCACTTTGTTTGGGTTTTGCACACAAATTTCAATAAAATACAATTATTCACCTATCGAGTCGTAAGTCACATTCAAGTAGTAAGTCACATTCTGAGCGTATATATTACTGAATATACCATGTATAATATTACATACAGTAACACACAGAATGTTTCAACTGGTTCAATTTTTTTGAACGGGAGTGTGCAGTTCCCTATTGGACTTTGTTCAAAAATTTTTTTCGCTCTCTGGTTTCGATTAACTTTCATATTTTTACACTTTGTCGGGGTATCTTGGCTCTCTTTAGCCTTCAAAGGAGCGCTGTAGAGCCTAAAAGAGATCCCGATATTCGACACTAAAAAACACAAAATATTAGTATAAGATTACTAAATTTATGTCAATTGGACAACAAGCACATTGAAAAAAATAAAACAAAAACTTTATGAAATTCAAACCTGAATGAAAAAAAAAAGATTAGATTCATAATTAATTATTATTTATTATTATAATTAATTTATCTAGATTCATAATTTTAATTGACTTGAAAAAAAAGAATTTTAAAGTAATTTTTTTATTTCCACAATTAAGTGGGTCTCTTTCTCATTTTAATACAACAATGTACAACTGTTAATTTATAACTGACCAGCGGAAATTTTAAACTTATTTAACTGTACAGCTATTAATCATAAACTTTGATCTTAATCCAACAAACGCTTATTTTAAAACTGATGATAATAATCGAACAAGTGTTAGTTTTTAAAACTCATTTGAAATTGGCGATTTTCTCTGTTTATATAGAAGCCATGAACCATTCTAGAAGAATTCTTGCTCGAACCAATAGAAAATATTATTTTTGAAAACTATTTTTTTCCAGAATCTTCGAGAACACATTCTTCAGTTTCGCTTCAGCCATGGTCGTATTCAGAGGGGTTGGCAATTGATAAAATTTATTAAAAATGATATTGGTTTGCCTTGGATACGAACCCACACAATACCCCTCGTTTCTTACCCACTTAGACCGCGCGCCCATTTACTTCATTTAAAATATATTCACAAATTTCAATCTACAATCATTCATAACATAATCGAGCTTATTTTATATTGTTTACTATTTCTGTTATTGACAAAATTCAAAAGTTTGAATTAATAACTTTGTAAATTAAATTATATTTGATTTCATAATTAAAAAAAAAAGTTTATTTGAAAGACAAAAAAAATTAAATTAAGATTTTATTAAAGTTAATTTTTTTCGTTCATTTTTGTATCCCTCATATCAGAACTGCGAAAACTCACCGCCAAAAACGTTTTGGTAATGGCATAGTCATAGTGGAGATGGACTCCAAAGGGACACTCGTCTGCTTCAAAAACACCGACCATAAAATTTTGTATGATCATTGGTACAAGGAACAAAAGAAAGGCGATGCGCAGCATGAACGGTTGAGAGTTGTGAAGGCAGCAGCAGAAATCATCGTGGAAGATATCCGCACACAAGTGTATGATACCAGTCAGTATCCCTCCTTGGACGATTTCTTCAACAATGTTGATTCTGTCATCCCTGAGTCAGTTCAGCTATTTTTTGAGACTGTTGTTCTCACAAACAAGCGTGGCCTCCTTGAAGCATGGAAGAAGAAGTGTGTGTCATTTTCTCATGCTCTGATAGTTGCTGTACGACCTCGATATTTTGTTTCCTCCCTTCTGTTTGGAAACGGCACCTACTTTTACCGAAAATATGGATTCAAACATCTGATAAATATGTGCGCTGTTCTAACTTATGACTGTTTTTGGTTATCTACCGTTTTTGAGAGAACCGCTAATCCTACGGGTACCAATGCAAATGAAAGCTTATTAAATTTACTACAACTTTATATCATATCATATTTGACGTGGGATGCGTATTTTAGAAGATATTTTACAAAATAAGTGACCATTTCGAAAAAATTTCACTTTTTGGAAAAAATGGCCTATTTTCGAAGAACTGTATTTTGAGAACCAATAGCTGTATAGAGCTCGCTCTGGTCTCAAATTATTGCAAATAAAAGTGTATAGTATGACTATACCGGTCAAACCCTCCCTTTACTGAGATATTGAGCAAAAACTGAAAAAAGTCTGACAATTTCATGGTTTTTTGGGCACACCGCCGCTAGCACAATACTTTGGAAATTGCAAATCTGGTTTTGTAATATTGGTTTAGGTCCTAACAGCATATAAAAAATTCAGAACGACTGGACTTTTTGCAAGCACGGATGTACATCTTGATTGGACTATTAAATTAAGGGTTCATTTAGTACATTTAAATATCAAATCCGTTTCGGCCGCTTATGTAGTCCCAGCGTTATAACGGTACAGAACCGAAACTAGCATCTAGGGAACCTTGAATTTGGTGCTTTTTTACATACAGGTGGATTTCGTCTTAACTTTTTTGTCTTCCTTTCCTTAACAGATGTATTTATAATGCCTTATATGGATAAAGAAGTCATTGTCAACCTTTATTATTTTTAAATTATTTTTTGTTAATTAGCGTCTTCTATACGCATTTTTATTATGCTGGTCTTTTGGTTATATTATACCAACGAAAGTGATTACCGTTTAGTTGATTTGTTATTTAAATAATATGTCTGAACATTAATAAATTACATTATTTGAGATCAATTTCTTGATATGAAAAATCATACACATCTAGGAGGGGAATCGAACCCACGATCTCTGACATTCCAGACCAAGGCTCTACCTCTGAGAGACCTGAGATGCTATAGTGACGGGATGTATATCATCTCTCAGTATCTTGACGTCAATGATTATTAATTTGTTTATTATATTATTTTGCAGTAGCTGCTTAAACATGTTATAAATTGCTAGAAAAGTTATTTAGTTAAAAAAAATTGGGCAATTTCTGACTTCTGAATTATAATCGAACGGTGAATTTCTACTCTTTGAATCAGTTTTTCAAAGCTATGAATAAAATTTAATCTTTAGAATTTCCTCTAGGCCTTCACATGATAAAATTTCAATTTCCAGCTATCCAAGTTACTCCTTAAACAGTTTTTTCTGTTTAAGGAGTGTCACAGAATACTTTATAATTATATATAAATATGATGTAACAACATTACTGTGTATGTAGCGCATCATCTGGTATTGAAATATTGTAGTTACAACTTCACTGATGTAACTTTTGCGTACATTTTACACATGTAACTGTTCATAACGCTTAACTTGGCGAGCAAGCGCAGTAGTATTTTTTTATGAAAACATATAGTTATATCACAATAGACGTCGCTTCGATTTTGGTGAAATTTTATATGTAACTTCAGATGTAAGAATAGTATACATTTATATCGTATCTTGTGATTGGTTTATTATGGTCATGTGACTGTAGTGGTTAACAAAGAAATATTTAGCAATATAAGAGTTATAGCTATTATTAAAACATGCGATTGAAAAAATTTCTGTACGAGCATAGATAAGTCTAGTTATATCATTTTGTATAACAATTTTTTTCCCATAACATTTGAAGTGTCCGTCAAAATAATACTACTATTATAATTAAGAAAGAAAAATAAACTGAATATATGAGACTAACCGTAAAATTAACAAGTACTTCGAATCACAATGGGTCACTCCCCAAAAATCATATCAATTTTATAGTAGATGACCAGTACAAATTTTGGCTTTACTAGCCAGCTATTGTAGCCGTGTATAGCAATATTTTTTCTTATATGTCAACCTTTTTTTTTCTTTTAAAACATCTGATGCATTCTAGTCCACAGTACAGTACGGTTTTTTTAAATGATTAGAAACAGGCTTGATATAAAAAATCATACACATCTAGGGATGGGGATCAAACCCACGACCTCTGGCATTCTAGACCAATGCTCTACTAACTGAGCTACTTTAGATGTTATGGTAGTGCTATGCATATGATGCATAGCATATATTATAGTCTTATATACTATAAAGCTAGACGTGAAGCTTACTGATTTATACAAAACCTTACCCACTTCTAGACATGCTCGAAAGATGCGGTTTTTTGCATTCGACGCGAAATTGCTTCAAACCGACGAGAAAAATCGGAAAACTTCAATTTTTCATTTCAACCCCCCGGAAAATTATTATTCTGTTCTATGCATGCTAGAAGGATGAAATTTTCACCAATCGACCCGAAATAAAGTCAAATTTACAGAAAATTTTCTTATATCCATCGCAACCCCCCGAAAATGGGAAAAACAGTCTTAAAACTGCCCTTTTCACTTCTATTCATGCTGATAGATGCGGTTTTTTGCATCCGACGCAAAATTGCTCCAAACCCACGAAAAAATCGGAAACCTTCACTTTTTTTATTGCAACCTCCCGGAAAATCGGAAAAGTACCCCCCCCCAAATTCCGTTTTTCTGTTCTTTGCATGCAAGAAGTATGGATTTTTCACCAATCGACCCGAAATAATGTAAAAATATCAGAAACCTTCATTACCTCCTTCGCAACCCCTCGAAAATGGGATAAACACTCCTAAAACTGCCCTTTTTACTTCTATTCATGCTAGAAAGATGCGGTTTTTTGCATTCGATGCGAAATTCCTTCAAACCGACGAGCAAAAAAAAAACATAAATTTTTTTAGTGTAACCCCCCGGAAAATCGGAAAAACATCCCCCCAAAACGACGTTTTTCTGTTCTATACATGCTGAAATGATGGAATTTCTCACAATCGACTCGAAATAATGTCAAATTAACAGAAAACTTCATTACCTACATCGCAACCCCCCGAAAATGGGAAAAACACCTCTAAAACTGCCCTTAACCTTTTTATTCATGTTAGAAACTGCAAATTAATCGGTTGATTCGAAAAACCAAATTTTTTTTCATTGCTACCCTTGAAAATAGTAATATGAGACCTATCTTTGCGCAGTCCTCTCAAACCCCCCATCATAAACCCATCTCCCCAAAAAAATTATCCCCCTTCCAGAAAAACCCTCAAAATTCCTCCCATAAGAATTCCGACCCAAAAAAAATCCCTTCCCCCAATTAATTCTCTTATGGTAAGAACTTTTTGGTAAGCAGTTTTTTCAACTTTTTTTTACAATTCATGTAAGGTTATTTTCTGTGACGCGGAGCCACGGGATCGAAGAGGGAACCCCATTGCAAGCAGAAAGAGTTATAATATAATTGAAAGGCAACCATCTTACAATGGATATAAATAGACGCTAGTTTACAAAAAACAATTTAAAATATGTAATAGTAAATAAACAAAATTAAGAATGCAATGGCATCAAAAATGATACAGAAAGATCATATGCGTAGCACTACCATAACATCTAAGGTTGCTCAGGTGGTTGAGCATTGGTCTAGAATGGCAGAGGTCGTGGGTTCGATCACCATCCCTAAATGTGTATGATTTTTCATATCAAGCATTTGATGTTAAAAAAAATGTTGTTTACACTAACGTTATGACACATAAATTTTTTTAGTGCAGCAATTTATAAAGCGCAAACGACTTAAAAAATTTTAGTTTTTTGTAACGTCTGTCTATACAAACTGACTAAGTGCCCCAATATTAATGCATATTGCAATATACTCAACGACACAAAGACTATTAGTTACTTGAATATCCTAAAAATTTAAATGAACTGATGAGTCTATAACAGCAGGTAGTTGATGGTTTTCACCAAATTTTTGATAGACTTGACTGGATTTGTTATAGAAACTTTATCCCGTATTGAGACTCATAATTCACTAAAACGAAGTTATAAAGTTAAATTATGATTTAACTTTGTTCGAAAAATATACACAATTCGCTACTTAATCGTTTTTTCCAAACGGTAATCCGATATTAACAAATTTTCTGAGTTTTTCAGTTAGTTTTATTTTCAATTGAAATGATTTAGTAAACAAAAGAAAGTTGTTAATCGACCCTCAAATACCAAAAGTTTTTTCCATTCCATTTCATCATTTACGGTTAAACACACCTTGTAAATAAAATAAATAAAATAAACTTCTAAACACACAATGAAATTGACATGAACAACCTCTTTGTTTTTAAAAGTTAGATAAATAGGTAAAATAATGAATAATTAATTAATTAATTTTACACTTTAATATATAATGTATTTATGTAAATATATGTATGATTATATATGTATGTATTCAAACAATATTAATCAGCTGTTCTATTCAAGCACAAATATGATGCAAAATGTTCCTTCAAGTAATAAACAAAACTTTGCACAAAATATTGAAAAAAAAACACTTTGAAAAAATTTTAAATGCATTCACGCATATATTACAGATTTTTAATAACAATTAACGAAATATAGGAATATTGAATGTTCTCAACTTGTATCATATTCACACCTACATAATCATTCAAAATGAGCTATTCATCTCCACATCCATATTTTTACTTACACAAAAGTTTACCCACACATTCTCTTATGGATGCGAAATTGGATAGCTTTATACACGAAATACGTTTGATTTCTGATTTTATAACATTTAAACTTCAGGGACGTCAAAGTTGGTATTGTCAGATGACGTTTAGCAAGAATTTTGTCATATATTAAGCAAATAAATGTCTTTCAAAAATATTACTGCGTAGGAGAATCATACTAAAATATCTGCGTCGCGGTTGGTCATCTAAATGTATTTAGAATATTTGGTACTAATATTTGGTACCTTGGTATCTAATGTATTTAGAATATTTATCGCTGGCGCTGCACAACCGATGCGACTGATAAAAAAGTGCCCATGAGATAACCATCACTCTCAACGAACTGTAAAAGAGGAAAGCAAATGCGAAAATTTATCTCTGGAAAAAATTTTTATTTGGGGAAGAGACATAACGTTTATTGAGACTTTTGGAACACCTTTAAAGACAAGGAAGTTCAATATTTCAAACCGGTTGCAGTACAAATTTATGTACAGACTTATCCTAAATATGTATTATTCTAATTTAGTGATGCACACACATAGTTCATACTAGTCCATGGAATAATATATTCGACTTCTCTCCTGATAAAGCAAAAAAATACCTATTATCGTGAACCTGTAATTTGTCAAACAAAATATGCAAATGCAAATTTTTTTATAGATAAGTCAAATTATAATTTGATGAGCTCTTATCGCCTGGGAGAAAATTATAATCGGATTTTCAGTGGAGCCAAGAAATGGAGTTATTTTTACATACAACTTGAGCCATAAATTAATTTCTAAACTTTTCAATGCCTGAAATTATGCACAGTTCACACTTACGTATATTTTTTTAAGGCAATCCAATTAGCTTGAGCGATACCGTCCAAGTGGCCAAGCGGTCTGAGGCGTTATGTCTACTTGGAACTGGGAGGTTATGAGTTCGAACCCAGACATCGGGAATTGTTGGCGTATGGACAAATGGGCCGGTTAATTGACTAAACTATCGGCGTATGGACAAATAACGAAGTAACCGGCTATGCTTGTGAAGGTTTTCTGCAGTTTCCTTCACGAACTATAGATGTATAGCGGCATAGTTCCGATCAGAGTCGGCTGCAGCCGCACATCCTACAAATTCCTACTATACACACGAAAGTTCCTTCCACTCCACTCATATCCTCAGATTCTTAGGCATCACAATAGACCTTATGTTCTAAGTCTAGCCCGTCCAGAGCAGCTGCTACAATCTATCTATCTATCTTGCTTCAGCGAGCAGTACTAATATATATTATAATCGTATGGAATTATAATGTATTGTGATTTCAATTTAATTAATAGGTATACAATAATTATGACATAAAATGTATTTATTTCAATGTCATTTGTTACTACTCACGTAATATTGTTTGGTTGTAAGTATAGAGTAGAAGAGAATTGTTAAACAAATAGAAAGTGTTTCAGTTTATCCAACATAACATAATAAAAATTTATACTTGCAATCGTGTTTCATTATTGAATTTTAATATGTAGACTATTGCATTTACTTACGTTAACTGTAGAATACAATAGTTTTTGCTGTCATTTGATTTTGTTAAAACCTTTCTATTATGTAACTCGATTTAACAATTTATTTTAAATGTACGGCATTGGTAGTGGTAGTACCAATAGTAGTAGTAAAGGGGAGGCCAAAGCCTGACAAGTAGGTCTTTCTTGGCATTTTTTGAAAGTACGAAAGAGTCTACAGAAAAAAAGAGTGTAGGAAAAAGAAACTTAAACCTTATATCTTAAAAACTATATTCTAGATTTACCCAAAATAATTCCACATTATATTATAGTACGATTTTATATTCAAATGATGATGATGAGCGTGTCATGTTTGCTTTCTGCGGACGTTGTTCAGCATGTCTTTCCAAATTTTTTCTTTGAATGATTTTTTGTCTATATTCTGTTTTAAGACATGTTTAAAACAGAGACATGTTTTTCCTAGACATTATGCGATCGTGGTTTGCCTTTGCCATCTATCGGAATTTCTGTTTGCTCGATTATTTCAAATCCTGTTCGAGATTTGAAATAATCGAGCGAAGCCTTTCCGTTATAGATTTAATCCGTCGCTTGTTGTGTCCTTGATGTAGCTTGATTGACTTCATCTTCTTTATTATATTTTTCCACATAAAAATCTGTTTTTGAGTTACTCTTTTCTCTGCCGTTAATTTGTCTTTTTTACAATTTCATTCGCTTCGGTTTAATCATATTGTTTCTATCCTCAAAATCTTTGGTATTTTTCTCGTTCTCTTCCACACTTTCTTCACCCTTCACCCTTTTATTCTTTTTACCTTTATTTCCTGTATTTTTTTGTTCAATGGATTCAAGTTAGAGATTTTCTTGGGATGTATCTAAGCTTTCTCCATCAGAGATTAATTTATCGTATTTTCCTTAAGCCTCCACTCCTTTCTTTTTTAATTCGTTAGCTATTGGTGTCAGTTGTTTTCTGATTTCTCGGATGTGTGCTGGTAAAGTACTTAGTGAGTCAATTTTTGCGCCCAAATTCTTATTTACATACTTAATATCTGCTTCCAGCTCGATTAGAAAGTTTTTTAATTCACAATCCATTTTTTTTTTAACTAGAGCTTTTCTGTTACAAAAATGCCAATACAGTTTTATGTTTTATAATATACATCAAAATACAGTCTTTCATTTAAATTAATTTCACTATTATAAGAATATAGTTACTACACCTGCACGATATATATTTATTTACTTATTTATTTAGACTGTTTCACTGCAATACAGGCAGTCTAATGCACTCAACCACTATTGTATTTAGGTATGCTCAACCACTTATCTTTAATCTAGAGCACGGTAGTGCTCTTAAATCCCGAGTTTAAGGGATTTAAAATACATATAATATTTTATATAAGACGTGAAGTTTGTTTATCGTATAGGTACATACTAAGCTTTTTATTATTGAGAAATATTTTTATGACGTCACACTACAAACAGAAACTTATATAATTTTGGCTGTTTTTTATTCAATTAATTTATTTTTAAACTATAATTTGCTTGATTAATTACAAAATACTCTAACTACTCACAATAATTTTTATATAAATTTATATATTTTATTTAGACTAATAAGTGTATGATTTTATGTAAAACATATCAGGTATACTCATAAATACGTAAAAAAATGCAGAGCACAAAAAACACTTATGCGTCAATAACTGACAGAAACTGCAGTTATAAAGTAAGGTATTACTGCTTTCATTTTAGAAATTAGCCAGCTTATTTTCAAATAGAATTCCAAATTGCAAAGTTGTTTCTTTGGGACCGAGAGTAGAAGAAACAGGTTCATCGACCAATTTTAGTCCTACAAACAAACTTATTTCAAATTTGTAAACGTTAAATTTATACATTTATATAATTGTTTATATATTTATATTTAATTAATATTCGATTTAATTAATATATATATATATATATATATATATATATATTTATATATATATATATATATGTATATAGTACACTCCCGTTAAAAAAATGAACCAAATTAGTGGTACACAATTTTGATTAGTCTTGTAGTAAATGCAGAGGACAAACAAAACAAATTATTTAATTTTTATATGTAAAAGGAAGATATATACGTTACGTTACATGTATTTGCTTTACATATATTTTTTAGAGGCTTACTCTGCTTATGATACTCACAGAAATAAAATATTTTTTAATTAAAAATATATAACTGTCATCTTATATATATATTTCTTTTTACACTATAACAACTATATATCTATCTTTGTTTTAATAGTTACAAGCAAAAATATTATACTTATAACTGGACAACAACGAAATTTTTATTTAGGTATATATTTCATATTCAATCAGATTTTTAGATTTATACAGAATGTTAATGTGAAAGAAGGCACCTGTATATTTGTTCAAGGAAATTATGATTTCATTTTTGGCAAAAATGATGTAAATTATTTTTTGCAGAGAAGCACATCTTATGGTTATTTTGATTTTCAATTTATCCATGGTCTTCATGGTTATTTGAAGATCATCTTTTGCTTTTCAAAGGGGAACCTGTTTTTTACAAAACGGAATAGTTGACGAAATCAGAACATAAAAACTGGGTAATTAGATCTATATTGGCTAAGGTTACTTTTTGAGAAACATAGTCTTAAGAATAAATTTATCAAGAATAAAAAGATATGATTGTTGGTCAAGCAATACAGATAGATTTTATTGTTGTTAATAACTTGAAGGGTCATGGTTAGGGTGAAAAATAAGATCATCATCAGATATCCCTCTAAGAACAAAACAACATTTATTCGGGTAATTTTGTCTAAAAATGCTAAAATCTATTCATCAAAAAGTTTAAAAAATATGTTTCAAGTCTTTAAATTTATACCCTACACGTATCTCCTTTAAAAACAAAAAAACTGTAGAATATTAAAATTTTGAAGATACATGCCTTCGTCAGCAATATTAATGTTATACATTGCTTAAATGTTATGATATAAATGTCATGCGTATAGTTAAGTATAGTTTGCCATAAGACATTGATTCATAATAATAAACAAAAGTTATTAAATGTAAATGAGTATTACATATATTATATAAATACACTCACAAATGACATATATGATATATCTTATATAAAGCTTAACAAAGTAAACATAATGTATACCTATTTTGTTAAAATATTCGTACAACAGGTTTTTTTATATTTTTTTATATATCTAGAGCACCGTAGTGCGCAAGACCGAGTTTTAAGGACACATTTGGACTTCTTACTACAGTGCTATTACTTATGGAAATATCAGAAGGTGATCTGACCCCGAAATATCTGCTGAACGAAAAGAGCTACAGTGTTGATATTTCGTATTATCGACAGTTTACGGAATTATAAGAAACCGTTTTTTCAATGATCGTTAACGAATGAACCGTTAAAAAGTTATTTCACTTCAAAAACGCAAAATTCGCGGTTACGCCTTAAAAACTTAAGTATGATCCATCATAATTCTACGCTACTTCCAGATATCCTGTAAAGTTCAGATATTTGGCATTGCGAAAACTGTGAAATTTATCGGAAAAAATAAAATTTTTTATAATTTTCGTTTTAATTAAAATAACATTATGAAATATATATCCATCTGATTCGATGATATATACAACGCTTCCTTTCTGATTGGATGGATATTTACTATAAATGAATCGTGTCCGTTAGATTATAATCTTAAGGCGGTGGCAGATATGCAGAAAACAACAACAACACCAATGGACGAGGAGTTCCAGATGCAACGAGGGAAAAAGTGACCTCGACGTGTGGGGAATCAGCAAGTGATTTCCAAAAAAGTTCAAATTTAGCTCAAAAATTCCTTCTCCGTCCTTAAGGACGTGAACGAGTCTACGTCAGCAACTCCACCCAAACCGAAGAAGCCAAAACCCATTGTTGTTCACATGGGTTTAACCAATTTCGAAAAGGTGGAGGAAGCCATAAAAGCGGCAGCTCGTAGCACTGTCCGTTTCACCTTTGGGCCAAAGACTTTAAGTGTCCATTGCGAAACGGATAACGATTACACTAAAACCAAAGAGAAACTGGAAGAAATCCAGTTTCCATTCCATTCATACGGAACAAAAGAGGACCATGAGCCAAAATACGTGATGCATGGAACGATGCGCCACCATAATGATGACATGGTGGCTGAAGACTTAAAACGGCAGAGCTTTAAGCCAAATGAGGTCCAGTTACTGTCAAAGGCGGGAGACGTGAGTATACGAGTTTCTCGTCTAGTCAAATTTGAAAAAGGGACGCAAGCCAAAAGCGTCCTCAACATACGGTGGTTATGTGGCGTGCCTGTAACCACCCAACGATTTGAAAACAGACGAGGAGCCATCCAATGTTACAGGTGTCAGTCCTACGGGCACGGATCACGGTTCTGTTGTGGGGTTCAACGCTGCGTGAAGTGTGGCGAAAACCATGCTTCACAGGCTTGTGAGCTCCAAAGGTCGGAACCGGCGAAGTGTTGTAATTGCAACGCTTCCCATCCGGTGAGTGCCATGAACTGTCCCACAAGGCTGGCATTTGTAACAAAAATGGCTCTGAGAAGATCCAGCACCAGCAAAGGAGCGAAGCGCAATGCTGCTCCGGGCGAGCTCCTTTGGCGCCCATCCACCACGTCTTCGGCTAGGGAATACCCAGCCCTCCTTCGTAGAAGAGAGGTCAACGAGTCAAGCAAATTGAGCTTTGAGAAAGGGGATTGGAAACTTTTCAAACAGTATCTTAACGTCGAAACTTTGATCACTCCACCGATCAAAACAACCGACCAAATAGATTTAGAGGTTAGTAAACAGACGAGGAATCTCGTAGCTGGTACCGAAAAATCTATTCCTAGGAAAACTCGATCCATCGGCTTTCAACTAAAATTAGATGATGACACATTACGACTCATACGGACTCGGAACAAATTACGTAAATTTTGGCAAAGAGTTAGGCTGCCTGAGCTTGACACCATGAAGCGAATGTCAGTTGATATTCGAGAAAAAGTCACGCGCACCAGAAATGAAATGTGGGATGGGAGGATTTCGGCTCTGACCACTCGTGATAATAGTGTTTGGACAATTGGTAGAAGTTTGCGTAAACGTTCCAACGGACTGCCCCCTCTACTGTCGGAAAATGGGTATCTCTACCCAGATTCAGGCAAAGCTCAAATTCTTGCTGATACCTTCTCTAAGGCGCACCGCTTAACCGATGACGACGAATATCACGATGAAGAAACGGCCCGTATGGTGTCTGAATCTTTGGAAAATATTCGCTCTTCCGTCATTAACCCAATCGATGTCGAATGCGTATCACCTCAGGAGGTTTCAAACATTTTAAGGAAACTTAAGTGTAGGATGGCTCCCAGTGATGATGGAATAACTGATGTTATTCTCCGGTATCTTACTCGGAAGGCGGTTGTTCAGCTCAGTTATATCTATATTGCGTACTTGAGACTTAGTTATTTTCCTGACATTTGGAAAGCTGCCAAAGTGCTAGTTCTTCGGAAACCGGGAAAACAACTCAAGTCGCCGTCAAGGTACCGACCCATCAGCTTGCTGCCATCTCTCAACAACGTCATGGAGAAAGTACAATTCATTCTCCAACAGTTTGGTTTCAGATCGAACCACTCAACAGTGAGTCAGCTTCACCGGCTCACTGACCATATTTCTTCTGGATTTAACTGGAATAAATCCACAGGCATGGTCCTTTTGGACATCGAAAAGACTTTCGATAAAGTTTATCACGATGGACTTATCCACAAACTTTCCAATTTCAATATACCCACCTACATCCTGATTTCCTATTTATCGAACCGAAAATCCCGAATTCATCTCCAACAAAGTACATCGAATCAATATTCAGTCAAGGCTGGTGTACCTCAAGGCTCCTTGCTTGGACCCGCCTCTTTTTATATTAAATAAATGATATCCCGAAGGATCGAGCTACTGAAACGGCTCTCTTTGCTGAAGATACAGCAATCTACTGTACTTCCTGGCAGCCGAAACATATTTCGAGCTTGAAAGCTATTTCAAGAAGTGGAAAAACAAAATTAATCCTACGAAGACTCAGTCCGTCTTGTTCACAAGGAAGAAAAAATTTTCTTCTTACCCACTTGAATTGAAGATGTTTAACACTGAAATTCAACAGACTCAAAGTGTTGAATACCTGGGAGTAACTCTTCAAAGGCAGTTGAATTGGACGCAGAACGTTAAAAAACGTCTTGCCCTTGGAAACGCATCCTTTGCTGGGTTGTACCCACTACTCAACGCTAGGAGTAGGTTGGAAGAACGTCTGAAACATCGACTATCAAGTCATGGATCCGGCCCGTACTCACGTTCGCCGCCCAAATCTGGTCGACCGTTGCAGCTTCGCAGCTTGCGAGAATGCAAAGATTTCAAAATCGTTGTCTTCGGATGATTTTGAAAGTCCCCCTACGATATCCGGCTGAAGCAATCCACAGAAAAACTGGGCACCCCACAATCAGAACCTTCATCCAAACCAAGGATTTTTGCGGGATGATTGGAAATCCTATTTCCAATCATCCCGCAAAAATCCTTTCCTGGAAATCAACAAACTGGGCCAATTTCACCCGCGTACTTTGCTTTTCAGCAAACGATACCGCATGCCACATGATGTCGATTACAACTGATTCGGTGTAATCTAAATTGTATATAATAAATAAATATTAATAAGTAAATATTTTCTTTAAGGTTTAGTTTTAGGGACGGCTTATCCGTCTTTTGGTTAATTTTAGATATCAATGGTTTTTTGTATAAGATTTTTCCATTTAAGAAACGATGTAAAATGTTTACAGATTTCGATGTATTTATTTAATAAGATGATGTATTATAGGTAAAGCTAAGGCTAGGTACTATAGACTCTAAGACGTATTGTATTGTAACTTCGCAAACTGACGATATTAATAAATAATTTTCAAATTCAAATTCAATTATATATAATAATAATAATAATAATAATGGGGTTTTACCTCCGTTTCTAAGACTAGGAATTGGTAGGTTGTGCGGCTGCAGCCGACTTTCATAGGAACTATGCCGATATTCATCTGGAGTTCGTGAAGGGAAACTGCAGAAAACCTTCACAAGCATAGCCGGTTACTTCGTTCTTGTCCATACGCCGACAGTTTAGTCAATCAACCGCCCCATTATTTTTTTTTTTATTGACAAACTGCCGATTTTGGGATTCGAACTCATAACCTTTCAGTTCCAAGTAGAGCGCCTTAACAAACGCGTCTACTTGGCCGTTTCAAATTCAATTATAATCATTCATTATGAATATTTCAAAGGGATAACACTATTGTTAAAGTTTTTCAACAAAGAAATATTTTCAAATTTATCATTTAATTGTTTTAAATTACGTTTAAAAAACACCTCCCGAAATTACATTTTTCAGTTCTATACATGCTGAAATGATGGGATTTTCACCAATTGACTCGAAATAAAGTCAAGTTAACAGAATACTTTGAAAAATTTCATTTACCTACATCGCTATTCTCTTACCACCCCCCCCCCCCAATTAATTGAAGTAAAATTGTCATTTCACCTCAATTCATGTTAGAGAGATGGGATTTTCTTTATAAAGTAAAATTAACAGATTACTTTGAAAAATTTCATTACCTATATCGCAAACCTCCGAAAATGGGACAAACATCCCTTAAACTGCCTTTTTCACTTCTATTCATGTTGGAAAGATCAGGTTTTTTTTCATTCGACGAGGAACGGGTTTCAAATATAAAACAGGAAATATTTAATACAGAACGAATACAGAACAGGATAATTTTAAAAACATTAATTTTTGTATCGTTAAAACACCCCTAAATCTACCCTTTATCTTGTATACATGCAGTTTTTTGCATTCGACGCTAAATAGATACAAATTAAGAAGGTAATTCATAAAACTTAAAACTTTTCATTGCTTCCTCCCAAAAAAAATGGGAAGAACAACCCTTTTAACTTCTATTCATGGTAGAAAGATGGGATTTTCACCAATCGACCCGAAATAAACTCAAATTAACAGAATATCTCGAAAATTTTATAACCTACATCGAAATCCTCAAAAAGATCGGGCTTTTTTTATTCAACGTGGAACAGGATGAAAATAACATAATTATTTTATAATATTGAATTTTCGCATCGCAACCATTTGCAAATGGGACAAACATCCCTAAAACTACTCTTTTTCTTCTGTAGTTGTTTTCAAGATGGTGTTTTTTGCATTCGACGCGTAATAGCTACAATTTAAGGAGGTAATTAGAAAAACTTCAAATTTTTCATCACCACCCCATAAAAAATGGGAAAACAACCCCTTCTCTTTTAACTTCTATTCATGGTAGAAAGATCGGGTTCTTAGCATTTGGTGAAGAATTTCTTCAAACTAATGGGGTTATTCGATAAACTTCAATTTTTTCATAGCCACCCCCTTGAAAATGGAAAAAACGCCCCCAAAAATCACCCATTTACGACTTTACAGTGTTTTTGCATTCAACGCAGAATAACTGGAAATTAACAAGTTAATTCGGAGTACCTAATTTTTTTCATAGCTACCTCTTGAAAATCGTAATGTGTGACCTATCTATGCGCAATCCCTCCACCCCCCCCCCAAATTAACCCCCTCAATAAAACCCTCGAAATTCCGATTCCAAAAATATCCCCCCCCTCCTTAATTCTCTAATGGTAAGTACTTTTTGGTAAGTACTTTTTCAACTTTTTTTACAATTCATGTAATGTTATTTTCTGTCACGCGGAGCCAACGGGTCAAGGGGAGAACCCGGAGCGAGTTTCTCGTAATGCTACTGTACCAGGACGATATCTATGTGGTCTCTTGACACCACCAGTGGCTGGTGCACTTTAACGTGCAGCTTTTGTTGCTTATTGTTTTCTTGGTGCTTTACCACCAGTTGATTTACGAGCAGTTTGCTTGGTCCTAGCCATTTTAAAATAATAATGTTTTATTAAACAATATGTTATTCATAACCAAAACCATAACCACTTTGATATTACAAAGTCAAATGTCTTATTGGTCTAGAAAAACTGTTACATTTATATTTAAATCAAATTTGGGAGGGACTTTATTACATTTAATCCGAGTGGGTATGTGATCTAAAAAGAGTTTAGTATCGAGAAGCGTAAAGAAACGCAAAGCATCGCGAAGCTTTGCCGAAAAACGTGTAGCGGTTTGTGCGAAGCCTTCGGCTTCGTATATTTAAGCCTTTCAAAAAGGATTGATATCCGACCAAAAACATAAATGTAAGAAATGGCCGAATTTTCGGGAAAATCCTTAATATAATAGTTCCTTCTTAAAAAGTGATAATATGAGAGTAAGGACCCAGCTATTTACAAAGTAAATAAATTTAGACTTCATATAATAGTTGCTTCTTAAAAAGTTATGATATGGAAGAAAGGACCGAGCTATTTACAAAGTAAATAGCTCTAGACTTCATATAATAGTTGCTCTTTAAAATGTCATGATCCCATTGAAGAGCCGAGCTATTTACAAAATAAATAGCTCAGTCAACTATTTACTAAAAAATTTAATGAGGGGTAAATTGATTAAATGTAAGAAAACAATTTGGTTGAAATTTATTTCGTATGTTTTCCCTTAGTATGTTTTTAAAATTTTATAACGCGGCAAGTTTTAAAATATTTGAAATCATCAGAAAAAATAACTTACCGCGTTATATAAAATTTTACAAACATACTAAGGGAAAACTTACGAAATAAATTTCAACAAAATTTTTTCTTACATTTAATCAATTTTCCCCTCATAAAATTTTTTAGTAAATAGTTTACCGAGCTACTAACTTTGTAAATAGCTCGGCTTTTTAATGGGATATCATCACTTTTTAAAGAGCAACTATTGTATGAAGTCTAGAGCTATTTACTTTGTAAATAGCTCGGTCCTTTCTTCCATATCATCACTTTTTAAGAAGCAACTATTATATGAAGTCTAGAGTTATTTACTTTGTAAAAAGCTCGGTCTTTACTCATATCATCACTTTTTAAGAAAGAACTATTACATTCAGGATTTTCCCGAAAACTCGACCCTTTCTTACATTTATGTTGTTGGTCGGATAAATATTATTGATACTAATAGTATAGGCTAACACAGACAAATTGTATCAAAAAATATTCTGATACGATTTTTATACCCGGTAAAGAATGTATAGAATATTTATTTTTCCAGGGTGTATTAAGTTAAGTACCGACGAAACTTTAGTTTACAACGAATGGGCTAAATCGAACCATATTTGGACAAAAGGGGCAAAACTCGGATCTTTGAAACTGTAAGAGAAAAAATGTTCCTTTTTTATATACTTTTGTTTGAAACGTTTTTCAAAAAATCCGGATATTTAAGCAATTAACTCACTTAGTTATTTTATGTTGTTAATATTGAATTTTTTATGTTCCTTACAATAGAAATATTCTGGATTATGGGTTTATCTTTACAATGTTGCATCTTAAAAACCTTCGTTTAAAAATCTAATTTTGGTGGTTAATTAGTAGAAAATGGTTAAATTTGAGATTTTTATACACTTAAAAACTTATTCTATTCTATTAAATAGAATATCTATTAAACTTATATTCCAAAATATCTATTTTATTTTTAAAAGTCACCAAATCTTTTATGTTTTAATGTAGCCAACCAATATGAAAAAAATTAATTCCGTTCAAAACAAACAATATTTGCAAATGATAAAAAAAAAATTTATTAAAAAATATTGGGACCAAAGTTCTGCATGACAAGATGCATACTACAATCAGTACAGCCTGTAGAATGAATTGATATAAAAGAAATTGCGACAGAAGAGTTTTTGATATTCATCTGCCAATTTTTCTTGTACTAAATCTATTTTTAAAACAAATATACTATTGGAATGAAATATATTTGGTGAATATAATAATAATGTTATACATTATACGTCATTATACATTATGCGTAACAAAAGTGAGGAGTTTTATGAATTCTAAGAAAATGAACAATTCGGGTTGGTTCAGTTTTTTTAACGGGAGTGTATATAGGGATGGTTGATTATTGTAATCATAACTAATAAAAATGACACCCAGATAGACAGATTGTAACGGCTACCCTCGACTTCACTTCGACCACACTTCGACCATTATGTGATGTGGAGTGGAAGGAATTTTGTGTGTAGACTAGGGATTTGTAGGATATGCGGCTGCAGCCAACTCTGATAAGAACTATGATAGTGGATTGTATCTCTTCGCAAAATTGATACAGGTTCTTTTAAAAGATAAACGGATTTCTGCACTCCATTCATTCTTACACTGCATTTACATTGATTTGGTTAGAAATATTGATCAGTAACTCCAATAATAATAATAACACTACTAATAATAATGATGGAGTTTTACCTCCGTTCCTTGGACTCCACTGTCTATAAGATAGGCCACCAATACTATAATTATTTTAAACCTATATTAATTTTTAACAATACATTAAAGACGTGAGTAAAGATCAAGGAATTTTTATTCAGGCGAGGAATTAGTAGACTGTGTGGCTAACGACTTTGATTGGAATATACCGATATTCATTCATCCATAACTCATTTCATTTTTCAATTTTGATTTATTTGACATAATAATCAATTAATTAGCATTTGAAATGTACAAAATAATAGTAACAATAATAATAATTTTAAATTTCTACAATGTATGCCAATGAATAAAAATAACATTATTAATAAAATAATTTCACAACAATTGTAAATAAAATAATTTACCATATTTTAAATAGAATAATGAGAAGAAGAAAATTTCAAATAAGATAAAGAGGCAAACAAAAACAATATTATAATTCTAGTATAATACATGGTAAATTCAATAAATAGGATTGACGTCGATTTAGGATGTATTTCAAGTATTCAATTTTATAGCTTAGAGTTATTCGGTCATGCTCATTTAACAGACGAATACAGATTACATTTGTTAACCTTATCTCTTAAGCATCCAGCAGTACCCTCACAATCCTCAATCAAATGTTCCACACTTTCGAGACCTCCACATAAAACGCATATACTTTCATCGTTCGCTCTTCTTGAATTCCATCTAAAACTATACATACGAAAATTGGCGATTATATACCTATTATCCCTGTCCACATTCTTCAAATATCTGGCACCCCCCTGATAGTGAGCCAATTTGCTATATAGTCTGAGACTACTCTTTGCATTTATGTCTATTAAAGAATTATGAATAGATCTCTCTAGTATTGTTTTTCTAATTAAATTTTTATTTATATTTTCATAAGACTCGATATTTTATTCTTGCATTTTAGTAGTAAATTGCAAATTTCCTTTCAGGCACAGGTTTTGCAAGCATTTGTCACTCTTCAATAGCCGTGAATAATAGCACAGCTCAATCGATGTCACACTCAGCTAAATATTAACTACTGAATTAGGAGTCGACTTCGGGACACATAATATTTCTGTATAATAATTATAGGCGACTGTATTCACAATTCTAATTTGATCCTTGCTACAGTTCAGAGCCCAGATTTCGCTACCGTAAGTGATTATAGGTAAAATTAGTACATTAAACATGTTTAAAATCATCTTGAATGGAAATTCGTTGTATTTATAAACAAATTTTTAAAAATTCATTAATGCACTTCATTAATGCACCTATAACTCAAAACGTATGAAGAAGATATGAGCTCAAGCTTCTTGAGCGTGTTCAAAATCCTAAAACTGATTTTAAGTCTCTTACCCAAATAATACTCCAAAAAATTACTTTGATCTGTAAAACACAGACCATATTCGTTCATTTTTATCTTTATCGAAATACAATAAATAGTGCGTACATTGAACAAGATCTCTGTATGTAAAGAGAATTCTGTATACAGACAATTAGTTGATAATATAAAATGAACTCAGTTTGTTGATACATTTCCTAGTCACTATTTTCAAATTGATATAAAAATGAGATTTTAAGTTTAACATTTGCTTTTGGGCTGGAATAAAATTTAAAATTACTTTAATTAATCAAAATCAGGGTTAATGAACCTAATATATTTCTTTTCTGCTGTTGGAAAGTAACGATCGTATATTGTATATGAGTGTGTACTCGATTCTAAATCTTATTTCTTCAATATTTGGATATCTATGAATACAGTACATGTTTCCCTGAATTACTTGGTAGTTACCAACAAATTCATATTTTTATTTTTGAATATAGCCAAATAAGGATACTATTAAAAAATATTCACATTTTTCAACTCAGGTGGCATGTTTCCTACAGTTTTAATAATTCTAAACAATACAAAAATTCATAGAGAATATTTGTGCTACATTACGTGTAAATATCAACAATTAAAATTTACTTTTAACTGTTTAAGAATGAACCAGCATACTATCACTTTTCGACAGATTTTGCTCATTTTTTTTACAGGCTAAAATATCCTTTTCTAATAGATTTCGAAATTTCAGAATTTTTGACCGTTTAAAACGCGAGATAATTAATATGAAAGTTATCATTCTCTCTATCTCTCTCTCTCTGATTAGAAGCATGTAAAACTTCTTGCCCGCCCAACTATTATCTGTTGAATTAGAAGAAATAATCGACAGAATTTAAAAAAAACTAGGAAAGGATTCCTTAATATTTCTTATATAAAATTTAAAAAAAAGAATCGTGTGTTACCGTTTTGTTTTCGAAATATAATAATTTAAAATATTATTTTTGTCCAATTATATCACATTCCGTTTATGTTAAATAGAGGTCTGACAACGTTGTGTGCCAACCTCTCTCAAGTTGCATCAAGTAAAGAGTGTGAATATATGCTGTTGACATATGCAATAATAATAAATAGGTTTATGCACAGAGCAACGTTGCTAGATCACCGTACCGGAAATATTTGATAGTATGTGTAAGCATCTGTGTGCCGATAACATGTGTATGTATGTGTACACGTACACTATGTAACTATGCTGGTACAGCCGTAACTATTCAACCTACAACACGACTAGGGAATATCACAATATTCATTTTTGCTTGCAGTTTTTGACGTCGTTAGTTTATTATAACGAAAAAAAGTGTATTATAATTTTATTATACCAATGGAAATAACATGAATATAGTTATGGAATAAATAGAATATTAATATGGTAACAATTTTCCTATTCACATTAATTGGCCTGAATTTTCCACTACTTACATTGTGGTAACATTCATATTTACCTCTCTCTACAAGAGTCGTAGTGTAAAAAGTAAAATACTAGTGCTTATTTAAAAAACAAAACATTTTCTCAACAACAAAAATAATAATATACAAGGGTAAGAGACGCACTATTATGAGCAAACATTGAAATGTAATGATAAAAACGTCTATAAAGTTAGCACAGCCAAATGAGCACAATCGATTTTAATTAACACAACGATTTAGTGCTCTTTTTGTGCTAATTAATTGCGCAATTTATAATTTTTGTGCTCTTACCATTTCGCTGAAATCGATGGCTGTGCCAGCTTCAAAAAAAGCTAGCACATAATTAATGCGTTCGAAATCGACTATTAAAGTTTGATTGTGCTGATAATTTCAAGTACTTTACTCTTGCTCGTTGTCGAGTTGGGGTGGTTTTTTGACATAAAGGGTTGAGCACTAAAAACACCACTTTAATAATTTTAACCCTTATTAATAATGCGTTAGAAATTGTCTATTCAAAATCGATTGTGCTGATAATTTCGAGCACTTTACTCTTGTACATCATCAACCTAGGGGTCGTTTCTTTAAATAAAGGGTTGAGCAATAAAAACGACTTATAAATAATTTTTAAGCACATAATTAATGCGTTCGAAATCGACTATTAAAGTTTGATTGTGCTGATAATTTCAAGTACTTTACTCTTGCTCGTTGTCGAGTTGGGGTGGTTTTTTGACATAAAGGGTTGAGCACTAAAAACACCACCTTAATAATTTTAAAGCTTATTAACAATGCGTTAGAAATTGTCTATTCAAAATCGATTGTGCTGATAATTTCGAGCACTTTACTCTTGCACCTCAACAACCTAGGGGTCGTTTCTTTACATAAAGGGTTGAGCAATAAAAACGCCACATATATAATTTTGAAGCACATAATTAATGCGTTCGAAATCGACTATTAAAGTTTGATTGTGCTGATAATTTCAAGTACTTTACTCTTGCTCGTTGTCGAGTTGAGGTGGTTTTTTGACATAAAGGGTTGAGCACTAAAAACACCACTTTAATAATTTTAAACATTTATAATAATGCGTTAGAAATTGTCTATTCAAAATCGATTGTGCTGATAATTTCGAGCACTTTACTCTTGCACCTCAACAACTTAGGGGTCGTTTCTTTACATAAAGGGTTGAGGAATAAAAACGCCACATAAATAATTTTGAAGCATATAATTAATGCGTTCGAAATCGACTATTAAAGTTTGATTGTGCTGATAATTTCAAGTACTTTACTCTTGCTCGTTGTCGAGTTGAGGTGGTTTTTTGACATAAAGGGTTGAGCACTAAAAACACCACCTTAATAATTTTAAAACTTATTAATAATGCGTTAGAAATTGTCTATTCAAAATCGATTGTGCTGATAATTTCGAGCACTTTACTCTAGCATCTCATTAAGCTAGGGGTTGTTTTTTAACAAGACGGGTTGAGCAATAAAAATGCCACATAAATAATTTTGTAACACTTTATTAATGCGTTTGAAATCGGTTATTTTAGTTCGATTGTGCTGATAGTTTCGAACACTTTGCTCTTGCACGTCATCAAGCTGTGGGTGGGTTTTTGACATGAAGAGTTGAGCAATAAAAGTGCCACTTAAGTAATTTTAAAGCCCATTATTAATGCATTCGATATCGACTATTCAAATTCGATTGTGCTGATAATTTTGAGTATTTTACTCTTGCAACTCGTCAGGGTGGGGGTGCTTTTTTGGCAAATAGTGATCCGAAATTTTTTCCAATGATATATTCTGAAAGCACATAATTAGCACTAAATAGCTGTGCCAGTGAAAATTTAATATAAAAATTTTTCATATATGGCTGTGCTAGCTTTTTTTGATGCTGGCACAGCCATCGATTTCAGCGAAATGGTAAGAGCACAAAAATTATAAATTGCGCAATTAATTAGCACAAAAAGAGCACTAAATCGTTGTGTTAATTAAAATCGATTGTGCTCATTTGGCTGTGCTAACTTTATAGACGTTGAATAAAAACGATTCACTCAGTGAATTATCGTATAAAAAGCATTGTAGTGTTTTGTTTGGCTTGTGTAAACGACATATACTGTGTTAGAAAAAATGTCTTAAATTAGTTGTTTTCGCAGTAAAGATAATTCGCGAAACAAAGTATTCAATAATAATTTCAAGTCGTTGAGTAACCCTGCACCTGCCTTAACTTAGAAAATTTTCTCAAAATAAATCTTCTCTTTAGAAATAGATCTCCACTTTTTAACTAAAACTGTTACCGTTAGAGTGGATACAGATAAACACCTTAATGTATAGACACGCATATATATATATATATATATATATATATATATATATATATATATATATTTATATATACATATACATATATATACATATATATATATATATAAATATATATATATATATAAATATATATATATATATATATATATATATATATATAATAAATATATATATATATATATATATATATATATATATATATATATATATATATATATAAATATAAATATAAATGTTGGATTGGCCGTTATATTTAATTTTTCTTCAGGTTGATAAATAATAATTCGTAATACGTAGGTAAATAGTTTTAATAGTTCAAATAAATAATTTAGTAGTACATTCGTTTTAATTATATTTTTACATTTTGTCATTGCGTACTTTCGTTGTG